>BLBF01000070.1:2339258-2385989 GCA_015471245.1 Laticauda colubrina
TTTTCTTCTTGGTTGATTTTTCTAGATATGTGGTTGGGTCTGTGTTTTTAGGTTTGTATGTGGAGTCTTGGAGTAGGTCTGTCAATTTTGTTTCATAGTCTTTTCTGTCCATTACTACTGTGGCATTTCCTTTGTCTGCTGGGAGTATTATTATGCTGTTATAATTTTTCAGGGTTTGTAACACCTGGGCAAAAACAGACTCCCTCTGATAGCTCCAACCCAAACACCCCCCCACCAGGCACCCAGGTGAAACCCAGCTTGATAATGAATAGCAGCTTGCTAATGAAGAGCAGCCATCCCTTCACACGGAGCCAAGCTGCACTAAAAGCCTCCAACACAAGAAGAGTGTGTTGCCAGCCAATCAAAGCCACAAAACAGACAGAAGAAACCAGAAACACCAATCAATCAAACTCCAAGTCCAATGAACACAGATCCAGGCTCCCAGCCAATCAGAATGGACCAGCCTCAAATTTGAAACCAGGAACTAACTCTATACAGAAACCTGAGGATGGCAGATGAGATTCTGCTGAAACGTAGCTACAACTTTAACAGAACTACAATGACGTGGGATAATACCCGAAGGAAGCTAAACAGCATATATATAGCGGGTAGTGGTGCAGCTGCAGTATGGTTTCTGGTTCGTGGTCATGTCTCCTCTTCTGTGTGGGTGTGAGTCTTTTTTCTGTGTGGAAGTGTGGTGGTAGCATCTTGTGTGGCACTTGCGGGTGTGGGTCTGGTGTCATTCTTCATTTTAGTTACTCGTTTATTAATGAGGCCAGGTTTCCAAATGGTTGGTAGGCGGGAGGTATCATCTCGTCTATTCATGCTGTGTGGACGTTTCTCTATCTCTATGGCTTCTCTGATTATTCTGTTGTTGAAGTGTTCGGTTTTGGCGATAGTTCTGGTATTTTTAAAGTCAATTTCATGTCCTGTGGCTTTGAGGTGTTGGACCAGGGAAGAGATCAGTTCTTCTTTTTTGATTGAGTTTTTGTGTTCTTCAATGCGTGCACTAATTCTTCTGTAAGTTTGTCCTATGTATGTGGTGGGGTAGGCAGTGCAAGGGATTTCGTATACTCCTTGGTTTTCTAACTTGATTTTGTCTTTAGGTTTTCTTAGGATGGTGGATATTTTTCTGTTTCTGCAGAATGCTGTTTTAATGTTGTGTTTTTGGAGGATCTTACTGATTTTGTCTGTAGTGCCTTTTATATATGGGAGGAGGGCTTTGCCATTCTCTTGTTCTCTGTCTTGGCTTTTGGTTGGGGTTTCTTTTTGGATTAGATGGGTAATCTTCTTTTTTGGAAATCCATTGGCTGTAAGTACATTAGTGAGAGTGTGTAGTTCGGTTTTTAAGTGTTGTTCATCGGCTAAGCATTTTGTTCTGGAGATGAGTGTCTTGGCTACGGAATTGATCTGTGCTGGGTGGTGGTGTGAGAGTGCATGTAGATAGCAGTTTGTATGTGTTTTCTTCTGGTAGATGGTGTGTCCTAGGGAGCCATTGGATTTTTTGTATACTAAGACATCTAGGAAGGGAAGTTGATTGTTGGCTTCTGTTTCCATGGTGAATTGTATTTTGGGATTTAGGCTGTTGAGGTGTGTGAGGAAGTTGTTCAGTTTTTCTTTCCCATGTGGCCAGATTATGAAGGTGTCATCTACGTATCTGAGCCAGAGTTTGGGTTTGTGATCATATTTTTCTAGAGCTTGTGTTTCAAAGTGTTCCATGTAGAGGTTTGCAATGACAGGTGAGAGGGGTGATCCCATGGGTGCTCCTTCTATTTGTTTGTATTTTTGTCCATTGTAGGTGAAGTATGTATTGGATAGGCAGTGGCTGGTAAGATCTAGGATGTACTTGGGCGGGTTGTATTTGTTTTGGATGGCTTTCAAGGCTTCTTTTATAGGCACTTGGGTGAAGAGGGATATGACATCGAAGCTCACTAGTAGGTCGCTGGGTTGTAAGTTTTGTTTCTTTATGATCTCAATGAACTGGAATGAGTTCCTTACCTGTGAGTTGATGGATTCTGCATAGGTCTGTAATTGTTTGGCGAGAAATTTGGCTAAGTTTTGTAGAGTTGAGCCTATGGAGCTGACTATTGGTCATAGTGGGGTTCCTTCTTTGTTTATCTTGGGGAGACCATACAGCTTAGGGCATCTGGATGATTTCTCTCTGGGTATGATTCTTTGCTGGATTTCTTCGCTGATGGGGGAGGCTTTTATTTTGGATCTGGTGGTTTTTTCTAGGTACGTGGTTGGGTCAGTGTTTAGGGGTTTGTATGTGGGGTCTTGGAGTAGGTTGGTTAACTTGGTTTGGTAGTCAGATGTATTCATAATCACTGTAGCATTGCCCTTGTCTGCTGGTAGGATTATTATGCTGGTGTCTTCTTTCAGGTTAAGTAGTGCAGTTTGTTCTTCTTTGGATAAGTTGCTTTTGGGTGGTTTGCTCGTGCAGAGGATGTTGGTGATTTCGAGTCTGATTCTGTTAGCATCATCAGGGTTGGTTTTGGTCAGGCTGGTTTCAACTCCACATATGATGGTTTCTGTGGGGATGTGTTTGGGAGCGACAGCAAAGTTGAATCCTTTCAAAAGGACATTGGTTTCTGCTTCAGTGAGGATCTTGTCTGAGATGTTGTGCACTGTTTGTTTAATGTGTGGCTGTGAGGGGGGAGGAGTTTGTTTCTGGTGTTGTTGTAGTTTTCTGAGTTTGTTGTTATGTGTGTCTGTCTTGAAGGTGGTCTGTGTTTCAGCTCTCCAGACAGCAAGTTGTTTGGATTTGTCCCAAAGTAAGGGTTGAATCTTGTTGCTTAGTCTGAGGTGAAGTGTGAGGAGTTCTTTGTTGATTTGGTCTAGGAGGAATCTTTTTGTGTGAAGTTCATTTCTAATAAGGGCCAATTCTGTTCTTTTTAGGATGCGTTTGGTGGCTGCTGTGTTGGTGTGGAATTTCAATTGGAAGCTTATGGGAATTAAATTTTGATCTTGGCAGTTGTGTAGGAAGGTGAGGTCACATAAAATGGAAGCTCTTTGGACTTCAAATTTTTCATAAGTCCTGGTGAAATGGTTCTTGTCTGTTCTTGTCCCAGCTTGCTAATGAAGAGCAGCCGTCCCTTCACACGGAGCCAAGCTGCACTAAAAGCCTCCAACACAAGAACAGACTGTTGCCAGCCAATCAAAGCCACAAAACAGACAGAAGAAACCAGGAACACCAATCAATCAAACTCCAAGTCCAATGAAATAGGTCCAGGCTCCCAGCCAATCAGAATGAACCAGCCTCAAATTTAAAAATCAGGAGCTGTAAGACCCACATCCATACAGAAGCCTGATGATGGCAGATGAGATTCTGCTGAAACGTTGCTACAACTTTAACAGAACTACAATGACGTGGGATAATACCCGAAGGAAGCTGAACAGCACATATATATATATATATATATATATGAATATATAAGAATATCATAGATATTCTAGATAGATAGATCTATCTATCTATCTATCTATCTATCTATCTATCTATCTATCTATCTATCTATCTATCTATCTGTGTGTGTGTGTGCTGTTTAGCTTCCTTCGGGCATTATCCCACGGCAGATGAGATTCTGCTGAAACATTGCTACAACTTTAACAGAACTACAATGACGTGGGATAATACCCGAAGGAAGCTAAACAGCACACATGTAAGTACCCGCTAAAGCCTAAGAAAACATATATATATATATATATGCTGTTCAGCTTCCTTCGGGTATTATCCCACATCATTGTCGTGCTTATATAGATATGGATCTTTGATTATTCGGGTTTGCTCCCACGTAAAATTGGAAGTATCTAGGCAACATTTCGATGAAGTCTCATTCATCATCCTTAGGCTTGTTTCTTTGGCTCCGTGCTTCTCAGAGGAATGTGAGCTTGCAGCTGCTTCTTCCTTTTAACTGCTAGTGGGCGTATGACTTGATTGGGTGGGGGCTTTGATGTGTTCTGATTGGCTGGGGGTGTGTTCTCATTGGTTGGGGTTTTGAGTGTGTTCTGATTGGTCGGGTGCTTGGCTATGTTCTGATTGGCTGGGGTTGTGTTCTGTTCAGGTGGGGGCTTGGTTGTGCTCAGGTTAGTCTTAGTTGCTGGGGGATTTGAGCTGGTGAGCTGTGATCCTATTGTTTGGCTTCGCATTCGTGGTCCTGCCACATCTTCATGGTGGGTGTCAGTTCACTTCTTGTATGGGTCAGAGGGGTTTGAAGGGGGTAGTGGTGCAGCTGCGGTACAGCTTCTGGTCTGTGGTTGTGTCTCATCTTCTGTGTGGGTGTGAGTCTTTTTTCTACATGGAAGTGTGGTGGTAGCATCATGTGTGGCACTCGTGGGTGTGGGTCTGGTTTCATTCTTCATGTTAGGTACTCATTTATTAATGAGGACAGGTTTCCAAATGGTTGGTAGGTGGGAGGTATCATCTCGTTTATTCATGCTATGTGGGCGTTTTTCTATCTCTATGGCTGCTCTGATTATTCTGTTATTGAAGTGTTCAGTTTTGGTGATAGTTCTGGTATTTTTAAAATCAATTTCATGTCCTGTGGCTTTGAGATTTTGGAACAGGGAAGAGGTCAGTTTTTCTTTTTTGATTGAGTTCTTGTGTTCTTCAATACATGCACTTATTCTTCTGTTAGTTTTTCCGATGTACGTGGTAGGACAGGCAGTGCAAGAGATTTCATATACTCCTTGGTTTTCTAACTCAATTTTGTCTTTCAGGTTTCTTAGGATGGTGTATATTTTTCTGTTTCTGCAGAATGCTGTTTTAATGTTGTGTTTTTGGAGGATCTTGCTGATTTTATCTGTAGTGCCTTTTATATATGGGAGGAGGACTTTGCCATTCTCTTCTTCTCTGTCTTGGCTTTTGGTTGAGGTTTTTTTTTGGATTAGATGGGTAATCTTTTTTTTTTTTTTTTGGAATCCATTAGCTGTAAATACATTAGTGAGAGTGTGTAGTTCGGTTTTTAAGTGTTGTTCATCAGCTAACCATTTTGTTCTGGAGATGAGTTTCTTGCCTATGGAATTGATCTATGCTGGGTGGTGGTGTGAGAGTGCATGTAGATAGCGGTTTGTATGTGTTTTATTCTGGTAGATGGTGTGTCCTAGGGAGCTATTGGATTTTTTTGTATATTAAGACATTTAGGAAGGAAAGTTGATTGTTGGCTTCTGTTTCCATGGTGAATTGTATTTTGGGGTATAGGCTGTTGAGGTGTGTGAGGAAGTTGTTCAGTTTTTCTTTCCCATGTGGCCAGATTATGAAGGTGTCATCTACGTATCTGAGCCAAAGTTTTGGTTTGTGATCATGTTTTTCTAGAGCTTTTGTTTCAAAGTGTTCCATATAGAGGTTTGTGATGACAGGTGAGAGGGGTGATCCCATGGGTGCTCCTTCTATTTGTTTGTATTTTTGTCCGTTGTAGGTGAAGTATGTATTGGATAGGCAGTGATTGGTAAGATCTAGGATGTACTTGGGGGAGGGTTGTACTTCTTTTGGATGGCTGTCAAGGCTTCTTTTATAGGCACTTGGGTGAAGAGGGATATGACATCGAAGCTCACTCGTAGGTCGCTGGGTTGTAAGTTTGTTTCTTTATGATCTCGATGAACTAAGATGAGTTTTTTACATGTGAGTTCATGAATTCTACATAGGGTTGTAGTTTTTTGGCAAGAAATTTGGCTAGGTTTTGTAGAGGTGAGCCGATGGAGCTGACTATTGGTCGTAGTGGGGTTCCTTCTTTGTTTATCTTGGGGAGACCATAAAGCTTTTAGCATCTGGATGATTTTTCTGTGGGTATGATTCTTTGCTGGGTTTCTTCGCTGATGGGGGAGGCTTTTATTTTGGATCTGGTGGTTTTTTTCTAGGTAGGTGGTGGGGTCAGTGTTTAGGGGTTTGTATGTGTGGTCTTGGAGTAGGTTGGTTAACTTGGTTTGGCAGTCAGATGTATTCATAACCACTGTCGCGTTGCCCTTGTCTGCTTGTAGGATTATTATGCTACGTCTTCATTCAGGTTGAGTAGTGCAGTTTGTTCTTCTTTGGATAAGTTGCTTTTGGGTGGTTTGCTATTGCAGAGGATGTTGGTGATTTTTAGTCTAATTCTGTTAGCATCATCAGGGTTGGTTTTGGTCAGGCTGGTTTCAACTCCACATATGATGGTTTCTGTGGGGATGTGTTTGGGAGCGACAGCAAAGTTGAATCCTTTCAAAAGGTCATTGGTTTCAGCTTCGGTGAGGATCTTGTCTGAGATGTTGTGCACTGTTTGTTTCATGTGTTGCTGTGAGGGGGGGGAGTTTGTTTCTGGTGTTGTTGTAGTTTTCTGAGTTTGTTGGTATGTGTGTCTGTCTTGAGGGTGGTCTGTGTTTCAGCTCTCCAAACAGCGAGTTGTTTGGATTTGTCCCAAAGTAAGGGGTGAAATCTGTTGCTTAGTCTGAGGTGAAGTGTGAGGAGTTCTTTGTTGATTTGGTCTAGGAGGAATCTTTTTGTGTGAAGTTCATTTCTAAAGAGGGCCAATTCTGTTCTTTTTAGGATGCGTTTGGTGGCTGCTGTGTTGGTGTGGAATTTCAATTGGAAGCTTATGGGAATTAAATTTTGATCTTGGCAGTTGCGTAGGAAGGTGAGGTCACATAAAATGGAAGCTCTTTGGACTTCAAATTTTTCATAAGTCCTGGTGAAATGGTGGGTTTCCTCCCCGCAGAGGGGCAATATTTGTTTTCTGAGGTTTTTGCGGTTATTTGTATGTGGATCTTTGGTTATTTGGGTTTTCTCCCGCGTAAAATAGGAAGTATCTAGGCAACATTTCGATGAAGTCTCATTCTTCATCCTCAGGCTTGTTTCTTCGGCTCTGTGCTTCTCAGAGTAATGTGAGCTTGCAGCTGCTTCTTCCTTTTAACTGCTAGTGGGAGTATGACTTGATTGGGTGGGGGCTTGGCTGTGTTCTGATTGGCTGGGGGTGTGTTCTCATTGGTTGAGGGTTTGGTTATGTTCTGATTGGTAGGGGGTTGGCTGTGTTCTGATTGGCTGGGGGTGTGTTCTGTTCAGGTGGGGGCTTGGTTGTGCTCAGGTTCGTCTTAGTTGCTGGTGGATTTGAGCTGGTGAGCTGTGATCCTGTTGTTTGGCTTCGCGTTCGTGATCGTGCCGCATCTTCATGGTGCGTGTCTGTTCACTTCTTGTATGGGTCAGAGGGGTTTGAACTTCACACAAAAAGATTCCTCCTAGACCAAATCAACAAAGAACTCCTCACACTTCACCTCAGACTAACCAACAAGATTCACTCCTTACTTTGGGACAAATCCAAACAACTAGCTGTTTGGAGAGCTGGAACACAGACCACCCTCAAGACAGAAACACATACCAACAAACTCAGAAAACTACAACAACACCAGAAACAAACTCTGCTTTTATAGTTGTAGCAACGCTTCAACAGAATCTCATTTGCCATCATCAGGCTTCTGTATTGTGTTTGTCTGTGAGTCAGATTTTCACAACCGTTTCAGTTTTTTAATATCTTCTGTTTGTTTTGTGGCTTTTTTGGTGTCTTGATTGGCTGGCAACATTTTGTTCCTGTATTGGAGGCTTTTAGCACAGCTAAAAAATTTCTTAATATGAAATTTGCTTATTGTCTCTGGGGAACCTGACATGTTTTATTTCGAGCTGCAATGCATTTTTTCTGTGTGGAAGACCTCAGAATTTTGGGTTAGTTATTATAATATAACATTGGTTACCTGTCTCTATCTTTTAAACCCAAGGGATTCCAAAGGAAATGAAGAAATGAAAGATACTACTACTATTCCACATGACATTGCAACCATGGTTTAAACCCCAAAGCTCTGTTAGCTTTCTGATAGTGTGTAGCAAAGTCTATTTATGTCTGGAAAACAGAAGAAGTCTAATCTGTTTGAACTACTGGGAGACATTCAAGGTTCATGTTCCTGGCAGGGCCATTTGTACAAAGAAGTGATTCATGGAAAATGGTCATATTCATGCAATCATTGTTTCTACTAATGCCCCAAGTGATATGCGAGGAATCCATCCATTATTGTGACTTAAATGAGCCTCTTCCTATTCATCACACATACCATCAGATTAAGGCCGGGTCACATCGGCCGACGGATGCAAAACGTATGTAAAAAGGACACAGCGGAGAAGAAAATGTTCCATCTGTTGTTATCTGCTCTCAAAAGTGCCCCAAATTTGCATAAACAGAGTGGACATCAACAGAAAGGAATGGACGGGGAGAGGACGTAGCGAGGATGTTAAGCGGATGCTACATGGAAAACTAGTGGATGGAAGCGGATGGAAGTGGATGACACATCTGCAGGGCTTCTGGGGGAGCACAGCAAAGCGGATGCGCAGCGGAAGGAACGGATGATTCGGATGCATCATGGATGCCTAGAGGATGCCTAGCGAATGCCTAGTGGATGCAAAGAGTTCACTGCGCATGCGGGGAGGATGCATTGCATCAGCCCCGCGGATATAAAAGGATGCAGCTCGCAAGCAGGTCACTATTCAGAGGAAAGACCTGCTGCCAGAAACATCTCCAGCCAACAACCATGGGGAAGAAGAGGAAGCCTGTGCCTACTCCTGCCAGCCCTGGCAAGAAGGACAGGGCCACCATCCCACCCCCTGGTGCTGACTCTGTTTCTGCTGGGGCTTCTGCTGCTGGGGCTGATTCTGCTGGGGCTGGTGCTTCTGCTGGTGCTGCTCCAGGTGCTGGTGCTTCTGATGGTGCTTACTCTGCTGGCACTACTCCTGGTGCTAGTGCTTCTGCTGGTGCTTACTCTGCTGGCACTGCTCCTGGTGCTGGTGCTTCTGCTGGTGCTTACTCTGCTGGTGCTGCTCCTGGTGCTGGTGCTTCTGCTGGTGCTTACTCTGCTGGTGCTGCTCCTGGTGCTGCTGGTGCTGCTGGTGCTCCTGGAGCTGCTGGTTCTGCCGGTGCTGCCGGTGCTGCCGGTGCTGTTGCTGTTGCTGCTGCTGGTGGTGGTGTGGTGGACCAGCCCCTAGAACCTCAAAGCCCTACTGATGAGGGCCCAGAAGGCCCTGCCAGAGGGAGGAAGAGGCAATCTCACGATAGTGAGAGAAGACATTACTCCATTGAAGAGGAACATGAGGATGAGGTGCTCGAATGGCTGAGGGAGAACGACTACCTCTGGTGGAAGGGATACAGGCTCTATTGAGACACCTAATGGAAGCAGGCAGCTTGGAGAGAGAAGGTGGAGAGCCTGGGCTACACTTAGGATGTCCTCCTTGGGTGGTGGAAGCACATGCACACCTGGTACGGGAAGCTGCACCTCAAGAAATCTGGCCAGGCCGCGGTCAAGCTCACCGACTGGGAGACCTACGTGATGGCCAAGTGCAGTTTCTTGGAAGGTGAGATCTGCCACCAAGGAGCAGCCCCTCTCTCAACCCTCTCTCCCAGGCAGCTCAGAGACAGACAGTCCTCTTCTGGCCAAGAGTCAGTTCCTGTGTCCAGGCAGGTATCTGTGGAGCGCCCCATGATGGAGACCTACCCAACAGCTGCACTCCCTGTGGTGGAGCGCGTGGAGGACCCCCTGATGCAGTTGGAGCAAGAGGAGTCCACTGCCACCAGAGACCAACCCACACCCACCCCCAGCTCCACCTCCACAGAAAGCAGGCAGAAAGCCAGCCCGGAGGGACAGAGCCACACTGTCCTGCTGGAGATCAGGGACACCATCAAAAGCAGTGTAGATCTCCTCTCTCAGCTGGTACACTCCGACATACCATCCTCAAACCAAATGCCCTTCCTCACCTACATCAACCAGACCCTCATAGCCATGTCTGAATCCCAGTACCAGTTGATCAAGGAGAGGATCACAGGTCTTCTGCACCACCCTCCAGGCCCAGCTGAACCTGCTCCGACCAAGTCCAGGTCTACTCCTCCACCCCAGGTGATGTCACAGCCCTTCCAAGGCTTTCAACAGCCCCTGACCTACCAAGGCTACAGCTACCAGGAGTTCCAGCAGCACAGGCATCCCTTCCCAGTCCAGGCAAAGGTTCATCGCATGCCACAGGTGACACCGATGCCACTGATATCACCGATGCCACAGACGCCACCGATGCCACCAATGCCACCGATGCCACAGATGTCACCAATGCCACAGATGCCACCGACACCTCACCTCGCTCACCTGCAGACCAGACAGCCCCAATACACTCCTCCTTCCTCCACCCCACAGCCAAGCCCAGCCTCAGAACATCTGTCATCAGTCTTGGGACTGACACCCCATGTCATGGAGGAAGGGGCTCTCAACATCACAGGACTGAGCCAGCTCTCTGAGAGCTGCCTCCATACACCATCCCCTGTTGTCCTCTCGGGGCCAGGCACGCCAATGGCATCTCAGACCAGTACTCCAGCCACTGCCACCTCCACAGCACCTGGACCCTTCACTCCTGAGACTATGGGCACGCCTCAGAGTGACTGAGAAGAGTACCAGAGACTGGGTTGCTACCTGTTGAATTTATCTTTGTTTGGGACACTTTACTTCGGTCATTTTGCTTTTACAGTTTGTTATTAATAAAGGTTATCTTTGCTTCACACACTTGGTTCAGTTCTTTTAGTAAATAAAGTCTTGGTGGAAACTTTTAAAAATGGTTTCAGCCTTTACATGCTTGTGGGATGGGAAAGGATAGCAGTGGGATGGGTAGGGATACATGAGGAATGGGTAATAACTGTGGGATAGATAAACCTCCAGTGCAAGAATACTAGGACTGTATGGTCCACCCTCAAGGGTGCCACACCTATGGCCCTTTATTATCAATAACAATTTAAGCATTAATCAACACATTTCAACATAAACACAACTCTTTATTAAATGCCCTGTTCATTGTAGGGCCACTCAACCTACATGGCCCAATCTCATCAGTGTGATGAGACAGGCTGAAGGAAGCATCCATTAATCAGCTATCATCCTTTCTTGCCACTCCACTGCTCCAGCTGGGGAATTGCACCAGTGTTTCAGGAGGTTGCGGTGCTTCTTCCCTTCACATGAAGCTCTGTTGGGGCCTGGCACATCCATAGTGCCTATCAGGTTTCGCCCTTGCTTCCATGTCCCCATTGCCTTGTTGGTGGTCCACAAGCCTGTTCTGCAACACTGGGTAGTGGATGCGCATGAGATTGTGCAGGATGCAGCAAGCTTCCATGATGTTCCTCACGGTCTCTGGGTGATGCTGCATGATGGTGAGAAGTATTTGAAACCTGTTGGCCAGGATGCCAAAGGCATTCTCCACCACCTGTCTTGCCCTGGACAGCCTGTAGTTGAAGATCCTCTCTTCACGGGTGAGACATCTGGAAGTGTAAGGCTTCATGAAGTAGGTTCTGAGGGAGAAGGCATCATCCCCCATGATGAAGTAGGGCACATCTTGTGTGTCATTGGGCAGAAGGTATGGATCTGGGAAGCCCATGATGAGGTTACATTCCAGCCCCTCCTTGAGGTCACTGGCATTGTATACCTGGGCATCTGAAGATAACCCATTGCCTGAAGCATCGATGTACATGAATTTGTAGTCAGGATCGACCATGGCGAAGAGGATGATGCTGAAGAAGCCCTTGTAATTGAAATAAGTGGACCCTGACTTGGCTGGAGCTTTGCAAGCCACGTGCTTGCCATCTATGGCTCCAACAGTGTGGGGGAAGTTCCACTTCTGATACCACTGCTCTGCAACTTTCTTCCAGCCTTCTTCAGTGGAGGGGCACTGGAGGAGCTCCTCCAGGTATTCTTTGATAATGGCCTTCACCACTTCTCTGACCACAATTCTGATGGTGTTGGGTGGCACCCTCCAGGCATACTGCATGTTCCTGGACGTGGTCCCAGAGGCCAGGTGGCACAGAGTCAGTGCCACCTTCAGCCCAGGGTCCAGACTGGGATGGAAGTTGGTGTTTGCCTTGGTCAACCTGGATCTCAGCCGCTTTACAACTTTGTCAAACATGGCTGGCTGCATCCTCATGAAGTTCTGGAATGCACAAGGTTCTTCGTTCCTCAGCTCCACCATCAGCTTGTCATACAGTTCATACTCGGCTCTTCTTTTGATCCATCTTCGGACCCACACACTTCTTGGATGCCTCCTATTCTTCCCGTAGAATGGGTGAAAGAGGCTGTAGAGGGCTTCGCACTGTTGTAGAATGATGCCGGCTACCAAAAGGATTGTGCGATGATCCATGGTGGAGATGACTGGATGCTGTGGAAGAGCAAGAGCAAGACCAAGAGCAAGGCTGAAGAGGTCTGCACAGCAGGGCTGCTGGACTGAAAGTGAGATCCAGGTGATTTCTCCCCCTTTTTATAGGAAATATCGTTTTTCCACTAGGTGTCCTTCTGCATCCTCTAGACATCCTCCAGACATCCTAAATATCAGAGATACGTCCCCTATACAAACGTTTTTTCCGTTTTAATGCTTAATATGCGAGCTGCATCCACTTTCATCCTTTCTATGTCCGTGCTACTAACGCTTTGTGTCTGTTCCACATCCATTTCGCTTCCTCCCTTTGTCCGTTTTCCGCTGGAGCGGATGTGAGTTGCGCAGATGCACAGTGGATGCCTTGCAGATATAGCGGATGCGTAGCGGATGACGACGGACGTATAACGGATATTCCCTTTTTGCATTGTGGATATAGAATGGACACGTTGGATACTTTATCCGCTCAAAAAGTTTTGTGCAGCTCAAACCTTTTGAGCGGATGAAATCTCAGTAGACGGATGCTGGACGGATAGAGAGTATGAAAAATGTATGCAGTGAGTACAGAATGGAAGCATCACGTTAACCAATGGATGGCAAGTTTTTCTCTCCGTTTTACATCCTCTTTCCATCCATTGGTGCAGTGTGACATGGGTTTTAGAGATGTTAACATTGCTGAACTTATTTCTATACAATATATATTCTGTATATGTGGCATTCAGCTTTGTTTGGGTATTTTCCCACATCATTATAGTCGTGCTTTTAAAGTTGTAGCAACGTTTCGGCAGAATCTCATCTGCCATCATCAGACTTCTGTATTGTGTTTGTTTGTGAGTCAGACTTTCACAGCCGTTTCAGTTTTAAATTTGGGGCTAGCCTACTGCTGTGCCAGAATGGTTTTTTCTTCATCCTGATTGGTTGGGAGTCTTGGTCTGTGTTTATTGGTCCTGGAATTTGCTTTGTTCTGCTTAATTGGTGTTTCTAATACCTTCTGTCTCTTTTGTGGCTTTTTTTGTCTTGATTAGCAACATTGTGTTCCTGTATTGGAGGCTTTCAGTGCAGCTTGGCTCCGAGTAAATAGACAGCTATCAATTTTTAGGAAGCTAGGTTTCATCTGGGTGCCTAATTGGGGTGTGTTTGAGCTGGAGGTATCTGGAGGGATCTGTTTGTGCCCAGGTGTTTGCCTGGCTTGTGGTGTGGAGATGTTTTTATTTTTGAGTGCAGGCTTCCAAATAATGGACAGTCTGGTGGAATCATCTCTTCTATTCATGCTTTCAGGTCTTTTTTCAATCTCTATGGCTTCTCTGATAATTCTTTGGCTGGAGTTTTCTATGGTAGGTAAGGTTTTGGTGCCATTGAAGTTGATGCTATGACAAATGAAGAAATAGAGGATATCATTACTATTTCCCATTATATTCCAACCATGGTTGGAAGCCACAAAGCTTTGTCACTTTATTCAATAGTATGTTGGACTGCCTATTTCTGTCTGATTTGTCAGAACAATTTCAAGACATTCAAGGCTTGCATTGTGGACAGGGGCATTTGAATACAGAAAGAAGCCATTCATGGAAGATGATCATATTAATGCAATCATTGTTTCTATTAATGCCTCAGGTGATCTGCAAGGAATCCATCCATCACTGTGACTTGAATGAGCCTCTTCCTATTCATCACACATACCTTCAGCTTGGAGATGTTAACATTGCTGGCATTATTTCTGTATTCTCAACATACTCTGATACTATTGATTTCTGTCAACATCCTTCTCAGAGATTTCATGATAGACTTATGTAAGTACATCAGCAATTTATTTTCAAACTACAGACTTTGCTGTTCAATCATATGTGGATCAAAATGTTATCTTGTAATAACAAAGACTCCAGAAAGAATAAAATGTCTTGAGTAAATTTAAACAATTCCCATGTAAATTTGAAAGCCGAATTCTATTATAATAAATCGCATTGAGGTATTCATAAATACATTTTGCTGCAGTTTGAAAAAGCACTACTCAATCTAATACCATCTCTATCAATTGGATCATACAGAATATATGCCTACATCTTAAAAAAGCTATCCACTGCCATAGCTGAACCTCTAAGTACAATCTTTGAAAAATCTTTCAGGACCAGCTCCTTGCCAAAATTATGGTCACAAGCCACAGTTATCCCCATCTTCAAAAAGGGAGACCCCAGCCTAGTTGAAAATTACAGACCAATCTCCTTTTGTTGTGTCACCTGTAAAGTCATGGAATCAATTATTAACCAATCTATCATCCTCCACTTAGAGACAAACAACCTATTCTCTAATAAACAATTTGGTTTCAGAAAAATACTATCCTGCAATCTGCAACTTTTACACTGCAAAAACATATGGACTACACAACTCGATCAGGGCAAAGCAATAGACGCAATCTACATAGACTTCTGTAAAGCGTTTGATTCAGTGGTACATGACAGCTACATGGTACATGACAACTACTCCTAAAACTAAAATTTTATGGTATCTCTGGACACCTACATAACTGGATAGAAGCATTCCTGTCAAACGGACAACAAATGGTCAAAATTGGGAGCGTCCTATCAAATTCTGTACCTGTCAACAGTGGTGTTCCCCAAGGCAGTGTTCTAGGAACAACTCTTTTCATACTCTACAAAAATGACCTCTGTGATCATATTAAAAGCAACTGCGTTCTCTTTGCTGATGATGTAAAGCTATTCAACACCACAGACAACACTGCTACCCTTCAAAAAGACCTCGACTATGTGTCAGAATGGTCAAACAAATGGCAATTTCAAATCTCAACAAATAAATGCTCTGTCTTACATATTGGCAAAAAAATAAATAAATCAGAAAATAAAATATAGGCTGAATAGTCAAGACCTTGTTGATGATCCAAACTCTGTCAAGGATCTTAGAGTACTCATCTCTAATGATCTAAGTGCTAGAGCCCACTGTAACTATATAGCCAAAAAGGCATTAAGAATTGTTAATCTAATCTTATGTAGCTTTTTCTCAAGAATATTACACTTCTAACTAGAGTATACAAAACATTTGCGAGACCAATAGTAGAATACAGCACATCAGTCTGGAACCCACATTATGTATCTGATATTAACACAGTTGAGAAAGTCCAGAAATATTTCACAAGAATAGTTCTCCATTCCTCTACTCATTGTAGAATACTTTATGCCACCAGACTTGAAATTCTAGACCTAGAAAACCTATAACTATGCTGCCTTCGGTCCAATATAAGTATTGTATATAAAATCATACATTGCAATGTCTTTCCTGTCAATGAATACTTCAGCTTCAACCATAACAATACAAGAGCAAAAAATAGATACAAACTCAAAGTTAATTGCACCAAACTTGATTGCAGGAAATATGACTTCAGCAATACAGTGGTCAATGTCTTGAACACTCCACTTGACTCCATTGGTTTCTTCCCCAAACCCCAAAAACTTTAACCTGAGACTTTCTATGATTGAACTCACCCTTTCCTAGGAGGTCTGTAGGGGAATGTGCATAAGCACACCAATGTGCCTACCATCCCTGTCCTATTGTTTCCTTTATTTTTCTTATATGTATCCATGTATTCATAACTATGTTTTTACTTATACCTATTATCTTGTAAGCAATTGACAAACCAAATAAAATAAAATAAAAATAAATAAATAAATAATATTAATGTATGAAGCTACAACTGAAACTGGTGGGAGGGTATATTTCCCATGATAACTTTTATCATTTGATACTTACAGTGTCAAAATTAATCAATTTCTTTATGGACTTAAATAGTTTTTAGAAGATGGAGTTTGATATTAAAAATAATTATTTTAATTTCAAGACAGTGTTCATCTCATATGAAACATAACTCCAAATTCTGGAGAGGTGTATATGTGCTTTGCTCCGAATTCTCCAAAATTCTAGGCAAATAGTAAATATTTACAGTAAAATACATGAACTTATTATACTGCAAAAAGCTTAAACCTGTCATATTGTGAAGTAGACACTTTTTTAATGTATTATATGATTTTTGCTGAAGAATATGGTTTCAGAATTACCAGAACATCCTTGCCTTAGCATTTGTTATCAAAGAGATCAATGAAAATATCCAGATCCTACCCAATGTCACTCTGAGCTTCCAGATTTATAACAGCAATTTCAGTCCAAGTTGGACTTATCTTGCCTCAATGATGCTTCTCTTAGCTCAGGGTAGATTCATCCCGAACTACAAATGTGGGGTCCCAAAATATTTGGCTGCATCGGGGGACATGACATCTCTCCATATGGCAGCTCTTCTGTGTATCTACAAAGTCCCTCAGGTAAGATGTGTTGAGTTTGTATAGAACCACCTGAAAAAGCCTCAAGTGCTAGCATTCATAACAAAGAGCATGGTCCAAATTCTGTATGTCTTTTGATAGATGATCAGTTTTATCTTGTTGCTAAAGCATCCCAAAATAATGGGGAATAGAAATAATGTTGATAGAGTTCATTTTTAGCCAGTTGATGATATATTCCCAAATAATAGAAATAATGTGAGATGGGTGAACCCCGCTCTCAAGAATCCTGCTGCAAAATCCTTTTTCGTCCAGACTATGCACAATCTTTTGATATACATTTCATTAGGAAGTTTTAAAGATGACTAATAGTCCCTGCTGATGAACTAAACACATTTGGCACACAACTATTCATGCTGTGTAATTCAGTCAACATTTACTACCACCAATAAAGGTATGGAATCCAAAAAATAAAACATTTTATTGGATTAATAGTAAAGGTTTGAGATATTCTAATTATCTAGCTTGGGCAAATAGCCCATTTGCTTCAACACTACAAATAAAAGTTAAAAATAGAAAAAGGAAGAGTACCAATCACTGAAAGGGGACAGAGAAAGGATGGAAATATTCCTTAAGCCCATGTCACACTGCACCAACGAATGCAAACAGGATGTAAAATGGACAAAAAAGCTTGCCATCCATTGTGTACTCACTGCGTCCATGATTCATACTCTCTATCCGTCCAGAATCTGTCTACTGTGATTTCATCCGCTCAAAAAGTTTTGAGCTGCACAAAACTTTTTGAGCGGATGAAGTATCCAACACGTCCATTCTACATCTGTACGCATATGGGGAACATCTGTTATATGTCCATTGTCATCCGTTACACGTCTGCTATATCTGCTAGGCATCCGCTGCACATCTGCGCAATGCAAATCCGCTCCAGCGGAAAACGGACACAGGGAGGAAGCAAAACGGATGCGGAACGGAAACACAGCGTTAGTAGCATGGACGTAGAAAGGATGAAAGTGGATGCAGCTCGGATATAAAGCATTAAAACAGACAAAATGTTTGTATTGGGGATGTATCTTGGATATTAAGGATGTCTGGAGGATGTCTGGAGGATGCAGAAGGACACCTAGTGGAAAACCGTTATTTCCTATAAAAAGGGGGAGGAAATCACCAGGATCTCACTTTCAGTCCAGCAGACGTGGGGTGCACACCTCTTCAGCCTTGCTCTTGCTCTTCCACAGCATCCATTCTTCTCCACCATGGATCATCGCACGCTCCTTTTGGTAGCTGCCATCATTCAACACCAGAACCAAGCCCTCTTCAGGCTCTTTCACCTTTTCTATGGGAAGAAAAGGAGGCATCCAAGATGTGTCTGGGTCCGAAGATGGATCACGAGAGGAGCAGAGTACGGACTGTATGACAAGCTGATGGTGAAGCTGAGGAATGAAGACACTCGTGCATTCCAGCACTTCATGAAGATGCCACCAGCCATGTTTGACAAAGTTGTGGAGTGTCTGAGACCAAGGTTGACCAAGGCGAACACCAACTTCCAGCCCAGCCTGGACCCTGGGCTGAACATGGCACTGACTCTGCGCCACCTGGCCTCCGGAACCACATACAGAAACATGAAGTACGCCTGGAGGGTGCCACACAACACCATCAGCATTGTGGATAGAGAAGTGGTGCAGGCCATCATCAAATAATACATGGAGAGAAATTTGTACAGGAGGTGCTTCCCATGTTCTCCCATCATGGCATCTGCTTTGATTTCATACAAGACTTTGCCAAGGCAGCTTTTTACAGTGACTTTACTAATATAGTAGATGAATGAATCCAAATATACCGAGTTCTGATGAAAAGCACAGCCAATGTGATAATCTTGTATGGTGAAAGTAGGTCCATACCTACCCTGAGAACATTCCTCCAGTTTTCAGAAGTGGAGGATATTCCAAAGAAGACAAAAATCTGGTTCATAACAGCTCCGATAAATTATGCCTCAATTTCCTTTCACAGATCTTGGGATATCAGTTTCCTGCAAGGTGCTTTATTCTTTGCAATTCATACAAAGGAGGTCCAAGATTTCCAGAAATTTCTTGGAAGCATAAATTCAAGGAATAATCAGCACGATCATTTTTGGAAAGATTTTCGGGAACAGGTGTTCAATTGTTTCTTCTCCCATTCTGTGGTAGTGAAACCTGTGAGAAAAATGTACTGGATGGGAAAAGCTTGAGAGTCTTCCTACATCTGTGTTTGAGACACTCATGAGTGGCCAGAGCTACAACATTTACAATGTTGTCTATGCTGTGGCACATGCTTTGCAATTTCTGTATATATCCAAGTCTGTACACAGAACAATAGTGAAAAAGGTAGGAAACAACTGCACAATCAAATAATTTAGAAGGTAAGACTTTCAGCAGAGAAATACAGCAACCTTAACTGAATCTGTAGTTGTGACATCTGTCCATAAAATTTAACATACAAAATGCTATAAGTCCCAAATGGACTTTTTCAAAAGGCAACTAGATTTTGTTTTTCTTTGAAGACATTTTGCTTCTCATCCAAGAAGTTTTGTCAGTTCTGACTAAATGGTGGTGGATGGAAGAATTTATCTCATCTGGTCATTATAATATAAATCCTTTCATCCTCCACCATTCAGTGAGAACTGAAAAGCTTCTTCGATAAGAAGCAAAGCATCTTCAAGGAAATACAAAGTTCATTTGCCTTTTGAAAAAGAACCTTTGGGATAACTATGATTTGGATGACAGAGAATCTCTATAGTCAATATTTTTTTTTTAAAAAAATAAACTTTATTGAATTTTTATTACATTAGAAATATAAAAATATATCACTCAATAACAGCTATTTATCGTACTTATCATATAACAATTGTTTGTGCAATATTTGCAGATATTAATTTGTGCATAATTATATTCTTATTCTATCTATATTCTATATTTAACAATTACCTATCCTTAATCTCTCTCCGATCTATCCAGCTTTACCATTGTTCCCATACCTTATAAAATATTGAAGCTTCTTTATCATTTAAACTCACCGTTAGTTTATCCATTTCAGCACAATCTATAACTTTTTGTTTTACTAGTTCCTTTCCAGGTGTATATGGCTGTATATTGCCCAATATTGGGCAAAGGCAATCCTGGCATCAGTCAATATTCTACCAGGTTATCAAAATTAGGTCTAAAAGTCAAATGAAAAAGTGTCTTAAGCAACTGAAATATTTATATCAACATATTGAAATCACAAATGGCATTCTTCAAGATTATAAAAAATATCTCTCAGAATTTACTTGTCTTTATGAAAGTAACTGCTATCAGTTCAGTCTTTAAGTAAATCTACTACCTGAATGCTGACAGTGTCAGTGTTCAGGAAGGAGAAGCTGAACAAGATATGTTGAAAGAGGAGCAATCAGTGCCATGCAGATCAGAGTGATGGAACAAGGGGAATCCACTTCACAGGTATTCTGCTCGTGAAGTTAAAGTGCATAGTGTAATGAGGCAGGATATAAAGAAGAAATGTATTACTGTTAAAAAGATATTGATATGATTCTTCTAGATAGTGAAATGTATGTATTAAGAAAATGGAAAGTGGACTTCTGGTTTACAGGGCTTTGGCCGTAGGCGGAAATCTGCGATCATGTACGGTTTCTGCCTGGGCTCACCGCTGGAATGTGCCAAGCCAGCTGGCTTCAGGGCTGAGCCACCCAATAGAGATGGTGAAGACAGGGGAGCCCCAGCAGGGTTGAGGGGAGCCGCATCTCTCCTCCTCAGCTGGCTAAATTCCCTTTCCCAAAGGCAGTAAGAGCGGTGGTCAGAAATGGCCACCTCAAAAAAGCATTCAGCCGGAAAAGAAAGTGCAGGAGGAAGTTAAGAAGTGAAAGTTTTGGCTGACTGGGACAAAAAGTAATAACCAAGGTATCCTGGAATTTAAATTTTATAAAAGATACATCGCTCCCAAAGAAGTCGGAAGCAGTGAATGAAAGTGAAAAGGGAAAGTTTTTTTTTTTCTTCACTCTCCTTCCCTACGTTGACAGCGAAGAGAGCTGAATGAGAAATCAGAAAAATCTGCTTTGGCATCAATAGCTAACTAAACTGGAAATATTATTAAATGCCAAGGGGATAAGAAAGATTTCTGAACACAAAAAAATTCTTTTTTTTTTAATAAGAGGGAAGGGAGAGGAAAAGAATAAGGGCAGGATTTGGAAGGAGGAGTCTGCCTGGAATTGAAAAGAATTAAAAGTTGAATTTAAATAAGACTTCTAAAAGATATATTTTAACTGGAACTCTGCAACTAAACAGTAACTGCAGGAAGAGAAAGTGAAAAAAAGAAGAAAGTATTGAAAGGAACAGCTTGTGTGTATTTAGACTGTTTGGTGACATTGGAATCTTTGGAAATTATATTTGAATGACTAAAAACAATTTGGGTGGCTGTTTAAGAAAACTCTACAATGGCTTCACTTCTGGATAAACTGAAAATGGAATCTAAAAAATATAAAGAAGAGGCACAAGAAGGGAAGGATTCCTTTGGCTCTATTTTTCAATTTTTAGAAATGGTAATCTGTATCTATGAGAAACAAGAAAGGATTGCACAATTAGAACAGTGGGATAAAGAAGAAGCCATCTTTAATGAATAAGTAACTCTATCTGGGAAAGAAAGAGGAAAGGGAGGAAAGAGAATGGAGAATTTAAGACTTAAAAAAACAGCCAAAAATGGGAAAAATAATGTAAAAAGTGGATATAATGTTGGAAAGCAATAGAAAAGGGAAATACAGAAGAGGGAAATGGAGGTGGAGAGACAAGGGGCTAAGAAGGGGAGAGAAAAGAAGAAAGGGAAGAAGGAAAGGAAGAGAAGTTACAAAGATTTGGAGCAAGGTGTAAAGAAACAGGACTTATTCAGAGATAATGGGTGAAAATTTAACTGAAAAAGGGATTCTGTAAAGGTACATAAGTTTTTATTGTTATATCTGTATTAGAAATAATGTTAGAAAATTGGAAATAACATATGATTAAAAAGTGGGTTAAAATAGTTAGTGAAATTTTTGTGAATTTTTTTTTAAAAAGGAAATGAAATAAATGAGAGAATTGGATAAGGAAGAAATGGGAACATTTTAACTATTCAATATTTTATAAAATATAAGTGAAGTGGGGGGGGAAGCAATTATGGAAAGCTTATAAATGTTCCCATAAAAGTATGCTATCTGTTTGAAAAGTCATGTGTAAAATGTTTAAGATTTAAATGAATATTAATATTAATGATAGAATTGAATTGGTCTGGATTGTTGTTTAAATTATATTATATATTTATAATTTTTTCTTTTTTAAAAATGTACTGTGTAGTTTTAGAATGTACCAAGCAGAATCCAAACCAAAGTTATGTATTATATTAAGTGTTATAACTTTGGGGGAAAGTTTTAAAAGCGTCATACTCCAATTAGTGATTACAGGGGAAATTTTGTTTAATGAGATAAGATAATAGACAGCTGAAACTGGACAGGCAAAGAATATAAGTACAATGATTTGAACTGAGATGAAATAAATAAAACAAAATAAAGAAAATTAAAAGAGGAGAGAAGCTAGATAGAAAATGTAGAATGGTAAAGCCCATGTCACACTGGCCAACAGATGGAAAAAGGACACAGCGGACGAGCAAAATGTTCCATCCATTGTTATCCACTCTCAAAAGGGGCGAAAATTTGCATAATCAGAGCAGATAACACGGACGTGGTGAGGACGCAAGGCAGATGGAAAGCGGATGTGGAACGGAAGCCCAGTGGATGGAAGCGGATGGGAGCAGATGGGCATGGGTGGCACATCCGCAGGGCTTCCGGGGGATATCAGCGAAGGAGATGCGGAACAGAAAGAGCGGAAGCAGAGCGGACGCCGAACAGATGAAGCGGATGCACAGCAGAAGCCTAGAGGATGCACAACGGAAGCCTAGAGGATGCACAACGGAAGCCTAACGGATGCCTGGCATTCACTGTGCATGCGGGGAGGATGCATTGTGTCAGCCCCATGGATATAATGGAAGCAGCTCGGAAGCAGGATGCCATTCAGAGGAAAGACCTGCTGCCGGACACATCGACTGCCTTGCCTGCCCTGCCTGCATGTCTGCCTGCCAGCCTTGCTGCCAGCCTTGCTACCAGCCTTGCTGAAAGCCTGGCTTCCAGCCTCCCTGCCAGCCTTGCTGCCTGCCTTCCTGCCAGCCTTGGTTCATATCTGCCTGCCAGCCTTGGTGCCTGCCTTCCTGGCAGCCTGCCTGCCTGCCTTGGTTCCTGCCAGCCTCCCTGCCAGCCAGCAACCCCACAACCATGAGGAAGCACAGCAAGCTTCAGCCATCTGCTGCCAGCCCTGGCAAGAGGGACACGGCTACCATCCTGACCCCTGGCCCTCACCCTGGTTCTGCTGGGGCTTCTGCAGCACGGGCTCGCTCTTCTGGGGCTGGCGCTTCTGCTGCTTCTGCTTCTGCTTCTGGAGGAGCTGATGACAAGCACTCCAACACCAGCCACCTCCACAGCACCTGCACCCTTCATCCCTGGGACTAAGTGACCAAGAGGAGTTCCAGAGACTCATTTTTGTCTTATAACTTGTTGTAAATAAAGTCTATTTTTGATTCACACAATTGCTTCATTTCTCTTTTTTAATAAAGTCTTGCTGGAAACTGTTAGAAATGGTTTAAGCCTTTGCATGCTTGTAGGATGGGTAAGGATAGCTGTGGGATGGGTTAGGATAGCTGTGGGATAGATAAACCTCCAGTGCAAGCATAGTGGGACTGTATGGTCCATCCTCCCAGGTGCCACACCTACGGCCCTTTATTATCAATAATAATGTAATAATTATCCACACATGTCAACATAAACACAACTCTTCATTAATCGCCCTGTTCATTGTAGGCCAACCAAACATACATGGCCCAATCTCATCCGTGTGATGAGACAGGCTGAAGGAAGCATCCATTAAGCATCTACCATCCTGTCTTGCCAATCCACTGCTCCAGCTGGGGAGTTGCACCACTGTCTCAGGAGGTTGCGCTGCTTTTTCGCTTCATTTGAGGCTCTGTTGGGGCCTTGCACATTCTCAATGTCAATCAGGTTTCTCCCTTGCCTCCATTACCCAGGCTCCATGACCCCATTGGCTTGTTGGAGGTCCACGAGCCTGTTCTGCAAGACTGGGTAGCAGGTGCGCATGAGATTGTGCAGGATTCAGCAAGCTTCCACAATCCTCCTCACGGTCTCTCGGCAAGGCTGCATGGTGATGAGAAGTACCTGGAACCCATTGGCCAGGATGCCAAAGGCGTTCTCCACCACCTGTCTTGCCCTGGACAGCCTGTAGTTGAAGATCCTCTCTTCAGGGGTAAGCAGTCTGGAGGTGTAGGGCTTCATGAGGTAGGTTGTGAGGGAGAAGGCGTCATCACCCACGATGAAGTAGGGCACATCTTGTGTGTCATTGGGCAGGGGTTCTGGATCTGGGAAACCCACAATGAGGTTGCGTTCCAGCCCCTCCTTGAGGTCACTGGCGTTGTGTACCTGGGCATCCGAAGATGAGCCATTGCCTGAAGGATCGATGTACATGAACTTGTAGTCAGCATCGACCATGGCAAAGAGGATGATGCTGAAGAAGCCCTTGGAGTTGAAATAAGTGGACCCCGACTTGGCTGGAGCTTTGCAGACCACGTGCTTGCCATCTATGGCTCCAACGGTGTGTGATAAGTTCCACTTCTGATACCACTGCTCTGCAACTTTCTTCCATCCTTCTTCAGTGGAGGGGTACTGGAGGAGCTCCTCCTTGTATTCTTCGATGATGGCCTGCACCACTTCTCTGACCACAATGCTGATGGTGTTGGATGGCAACCTCCAGCTGTTCTACATGCTCCTGTGGGAGGTCCCTGAGGCCAGGTGGTGCAGAGTGAGTGCCACCTTGAGCCCAGGTTCCAGGCTGGGCTGGAAGCTGGTGTTTGCCTTGGTCAACCTGGGTGTCAGCCTCTGCACAACTTCGTCAAACATGGCTGGAGGCATCCTCATGAAGTTCTGGAACGCCCGAGTGTCTTCGCTCCTGAGCTCCACCATCAGCTTGTTGTACAGTCCGTCCTCCGCTCTACTGGTGAAATATCTTGGGACCCAGACTCTTTTTGGGTGCCTCCTTTTCTTCTCGCAGTAGTGTTCACAGAGCCTGCAGATGGCTTCGAACTGTTGCAGAATGATGGTGGCTGCCGAAAGGACTTTGTTACAATCGACGGTGGACATGACTGGATGCTGTGGAAGAGGAAGAGGCAGATGAAGGCTGCAGAGGTCTGCACCGCTGGGCTGCTGTTCTGAAAGTACGATGCAGGCGAGTTGCTCCTCCTTTTTATAGGCAGTATAGGTTTTCCGCTAGGCATCCTCTAGGCATCCTCTAGGCATCCTCTAGGCATCCTCTAGGCATCCTGTAGACATCCTTAATATCCGAGATAGGTCCCCTCTGCAAACGTTTTTTCCACTTTAAACGCTTTGTTTCCGTGCTGCATCCATTAGGCATCCGTTCTACATCTGTTCTGCATCCGTTCCACTTCCTCCCTGCGTCCGTTTACCGCTGGAGTGGATGGAGTTGCGCGGATTCGGAACGGATGCCTAGAGGATATAGCGGATGCATAACGGATGCAGAACAGATGCGTAGCGGATGCGTAGCGGATGCGTAGCGGATGCAGAACGGACGAACTGGATACATTTTCCGCGCAAAAGTTTTAGGCAGCCCAAAACTTTCTGAGCAGATGAAACCTCCATAAATGGATGCTGGACGGATAGAGAGGAAGCCAATGGAGGCAGTGAGTACAGAACGGATACATCGCGTTAACCAACGGATGGCAAGGTTTTTTGTCCGTTTTACATCCTCTTTGCATCCATTGGTTCAGTGTGACATGGGCTTAACAAGATATGGAATGGTATATAAAAATGAGCATGAACTTAAATTTGTGTCTGTACGAAGAGATGTAACATGGAATCAGGCTGCTTTCAAAAAAGATGTTTTAAGTTTTTATGTTCTATGTTTTGTTTGTTTATATTTGTTTTTAAAAATCAAAAAAAAATTCAAAAAAAAAAAAAGAAAGAAAATGGACAGTATCAGATCACAGGTTCATCTGTTAGTCACTCATATTTGTCAAGCAGAAAGTTTTATAACAGGCAAATGTCTCGTTTGCAACAAACTTCAAGCGAACTGCTGGAAACTAGATGCTATGGCAAATCACCTTTGACATAGATTAGTGAGAAGGGAAGGTATTTCGTTACTTTAAGCCCCTGTCACACTGCACCAACGGATGCAAAGAGGATGTAAAACGGAAAAAAAAACTTCCCATCCGTTGGTTAACGCGATGTACTCACTGCCTCCGTTTTGCTTCCTCTCTATCCGTCCAGCATCCGTCTATTGACGTTTCATCTGCTCAGAAAGTTTTGAGCTGCCCAAAACTTTTGCGCAGAAAATGTATCCAATTTGTCCATTATGCATCCGCTACGCATCTGCTACGCATCCGTTCTGCATCCGTTAAGCATCCACTATATCCGCTAGTCATCCGCTGTGCATCTGCGCAACTCGCATCCGCTCGGACACAGGGAGGAAGGGGAACGGATGCAGAATGGATGCAGAACAGATGCCAAGTGGAAACAAAGCGTTTAAAATGGAAAAAACGTGCGCAGAGGGGACCTATCTCGGATATTAATGATGTCTATAGGATGCATAGAGGATGCCTAGAGGATGCAAAGGGACACCTATACTGCCTATAAAAAGGGGGAGTAACTCACCTGCATCTCACTTTCAGACCAGCAGCCTAGCTGTGCAGACCTCTGCAGCCTTCATCTGACTCTTGCTCTTCCACAGCATCCAGTCATGTCCACCGTGGATCATAACACAGTCCTTTTGGCAACCACTATCCCACTGCAGAAGTGCGAAGCCATCTACAGGCTCTGTGAACTGTACTACGGGAAGAAAAGGAGGCGGCCAAGAAGCTTATCGGTCCGAAGATGGATCGGGAGAAGAGCAGAGTATGGACTGTACAACAAGCTGATGGTGGAGCTCAGGAACGAAGACACTCGGGCATTCCAGAACTTCATGAGGATGCCTCCAGCCATGTTTCACGAAGTTGTGCAGCGGCTGACACTCAGGTTGACCAAGGCAAACACCAACCTCTGGCCCAGCCTGGAACCTGGGCTTAAGGTTGCACTCACTCTGTACCACCTGGCCTCAGGGATCACCTACAGGAGCATGCAGTACGGCTGGAGGGTGCCACACAACACCATCAGCATTGTGGTCAGAGAAGTGGTGCAGGCCATCATCGAAGAATACCTGCAGGAGCTCCTCCAGTGCCCCTCCACTGATGAAGGATGGAAGAAAGTTGCAGAGCAGTGGTATCAGAGGTGGAACTCCCCACACACCGTTGGAGCCATAGATGGCAAGCACATGGCCTGCAAAGCACCACCCAATTCGGGCTCCACTAATTTCAACTCCAAGGGCTTCTTCAGCATCGTCCTCTTTGCCATGGTCAATGCTGACTACAAGTTCATGTACATCGATGCTTCAGGCAGTGGCTCATGTTCAGATGTATACAACGCCAGTGACCTCAAGGAGGGGCTGGAAGGTAACCTCATCATGGGGTTTCCAGATCCAGAACCCCTGCCCAACGACACGCAAGATGTGCCCTACTTCATCGTGGGGGATGATACCTCCTCCCTCAGAACCTACTCATGAAGCCCTACACTTCAAAACACCTCACCCGTGAAGAGAGGATCTTCAACTACAGGCTGCCGAGGGCAAGGCGGGTGGTGGAGAACGCCTTTGGCATCCTGGCCAATAGGTTCCAGGTACTTCTCACCACCATGCAGCATCGCCCAGAGACCATGAAGAACATCATTGAAGCTTGCTGCATCCTGCACAATCTCATGCGCACCAGCTGCCCAGTCTTGCAGAGCAGGCTCGTGGACCTCCAACAAGGCAATGGGGACAGGGAGCCTGGGGAATGGAGGCAAAGGCGAAACCTGATCGACACTGAGGATGTGCAAGGCCCCAACAGAGCCTCATGTGAAGGGAAGAAGCAGCGCAACCTCCTGGGACACTGGTGCAACTCCCCAGCTGGAGTAGTGGAGTGGCAAGACAGGATGATAGATGATTAATGGATGCTTCCTTCAGCCTGTCTCATCACACTGATGAGATTGGGCCATGTATGTTGGGTGGGCTTATAATGAACAGGGCATTTAATAAAGAGTTGTGTTTGTGTTGACATGTGTGGATGATAATTACATTATTATTGATAATAAACGGCCATATGTGTGGCACCAGGGAGGGTGGACCATACAGTCCCACAATGCTTGCACTGGAGGTTTATCTATCCCAGAGCTATCCTTACCTATCCCACAGCTATTACCCATCACAAAGGTATCCCTGCCCATCCCACAGCTATTACCCATCCCACAGGTATCCCTGCCCATCCCACAGCTATTACACATCCCACAGGTATCTTTGCCCATCCCACTGCTATCTTAACCCATCCCAAAAGCATGCAAAGGCTTAAACCATTTCTAAAAGTTTCCACCAAGACTTTATTCAAAAAAAAAAGAAATGAAGCAAGTGTGTGAATCAAAGATAAACTTTGTTGAACAACAAGCTGTAAAACAAAAATGACCCAAGTCAAGTGTCCAAATAAACTCTAGAGGTAGCCAGCTACCTGGTCTCTCGCACTCTTATTGGTCACTCGGAGGTGTGCCCAGTCACAGGGGTGAAGGGTCCAGGTGCTGTGGAGGTGGCTACTGCTGGAGTGCTGGTCTGAAGCACCACTGGGGTGCCTGGCCCTGAGAGGACAAAAGGTGACGGTGTGTTGAGAAAGCTCTCAGACAGCTGGCTCAGACCCGTGATGCTGAGAGGTCCTTCCTCCATGCCATGGGGTTTCAGCCCCAGTACTGATGACAGATGTACTGAGGACGGGCTTGGCTGTAGGGTGGAGGAAGGAGTAGTGTAGCGGGGCTGTCTGGTCTGCAGCTGGGTGAGGACTGGCGTGGGTGGTATCGGTGGTGTGGGTGGCATCGCTGTCGTCGGTTGCATCATTGGCATGGCTGGCATCGGTGGCATCAGTGGAACCAGTGGCAACGGTGTCGCCCGTTGACTCTGTGCCTGGACTGGGAAGGGCTTCTGCCTGTGCTGCTGGACCTCCTGGTAGCTGTAGCCCTGGTAGGTGAGGGGCTGTGGGAAGCCTTGGTATGGGAGGAACATCACCTGGTGTGGAGGAGCAGACCTGGATTTGGTGGGAGTAGG
This sequence comes from Laticauda colubrina, assembly GCA_015471245.1. Lineage (NCBI taxonomy): Eukaryota > Metazoa > Chordata > Lepidosauria > Squamata > Elapidae > Laticauda > Laticauda colubrina. The sequence goes on from BLBF01000070.1 coordinate 2,368,013, forward strand.
TTCCTCAGGGTCTGGTGGGTTGTGAAACAACTCCGTGATCCGGTCCTTCACCACCTGGTACTGGGGTTCCTCCATGTTCTTGAGGGTCTGGTTGACATAGATGAGGAAGGGCTTGCGGTTGGAGGATGAGGAGTCGGTGCTGACCAGCTGAGAGAGGAGATCTATACTGGGACAGATGGCGTCCCTGATCTCCAGCAGGACAGTGTGGCTCTGCCCTTCCTGCTGTCTGGCTCTCTGCCTTTCTATGGAGGCGGAGCTGGGGGGGGGGTGGATGCGGGTACAACTTTGGTGGACTCGATGTCTCCTCTCTCCCACCGCACCAGGGAGTCCTCCACACACTCCACCATGGTGACAACTGCTGTCTGCGGGTTCTCCGGCATGGCACGCTCCATAGAAACCTGCCTGGAGACAGGGACTGACTCTCAGTCCGGAAGAGTACTGGGTCTCAGCAGGCTGCCGGAGAGACAGGGTAGACAGAGGGGCTCCTGGTGCTCCTCGGTGGCAGATCTCACCCTCCAGGAAGCTGCACCTGGCTATGACATAAGTCTCTCTGTCCGTCAGCTTTACTGTGGCCTGGACAGATTTCTTCAGGTTCAGCTTCCTGTACCAGGTGTGCATATGTTTCCACCAGCTGAGGAGCACCTCCGAAGTGTAACCCATACTCCCTGCCCTCTCTCTCCAATAACCTGCTTCCTTTTGGTGTCCCTGTACAGCCGGTGTCTCTTCCGCCACAGATAGTCATTCTCTCTCAGCCACTTCAGCACCTCATCCTCGTGTTCCTCCTCAATGAAGTATTGCCTCCTCTCCTGTCCCCGCATATGCCTCTTCCTCCCTTTGCCAGGACCAGATGGGCCCTTATCAGAGGGGCTCCCGGGTGGTAGGGGCTGCTCCTCCATACCACCAGGAGCAGCAGCAGGATCATCATCATCATCATCATCATTATCATTATCACCAGCAGGATCATAATCATCATCATCATCAGCAGCAGCAGCAGCAGCAGCAGCAGGATCATCATCATCATCATCATCAGCAGCAGCAGCAGCAGGATCAGCAGGACCAGGATCAGCAGCAGCAGAGTAATCACCAGGAGCCCCAGCTGCACCAGCACCAGCAGCACCAGCAGCACCAGCAGCACCAGCAGCACCAGCAGGACCAGGAGCACGAACAGGATGAACAGAATGAAAAAGACCAGGAGCACGAGCAGTACGAGCAGTACGAGCAAGTCTAGGAGCATGAGCAAGACGAGCAAGTCCAGGAGCATGAGCAGGATGAGCAGGACCAACAGTAGCTTCAGCAGAGTATGCAGCAGCAGAAGCACCACTGCCAGGAGCAGCTTCAGCAGAAGGTCCAGCACCCGAAGAGCGAGCCCGATCAGCAGAAGCCCCAGCAGAAGCAGAGTCAGGGACAGGTGTGGGAGGGTGGCCCTGTCCCTCTTGCCAGGGATGGCGGCAGGTTGCTGAGACTTTCGTTTCTTCCCCATGGTTGTGGGGTTCCTGGCTGGCAGGGAGGCTGGCAGGGAGGCTGGCAGGCACCAAGGCTGTCAGGAAGGCTGTCAGGAAGGCTGTCAGGAAGGCTGTCAGGAAGGCTGTCAGGAAGCCTGGCAGCAAGGCTGGCACCAAGGCTGGCAGGAAGGCTGGCAAGCAGGCAGACAGCAAGTTTGGCAGGGAGGCTGGCCAAGAGGCTTGGAGGCAGGCTGGCAGGAAGCCTGGCAGCAAGGCTTGCAGGCAGGCATGCAGGCAGGGCAGGCAAGGACTCGATGTATCCTGTAGCAGGTCTTTCCTCCGAATGCTGGCCACATGCGAGCTGCTTTCCTTTATATCTGCGGGGCTTGCGCAATGCATCCCCTCCGCATGCACAATTAACACCAGGCATCCGTTAGGCTTCCGCTGTGCATCCGCTAGGCTTCCGCTCTGCACCCGCTTCATCCGCTGTGCATCTGCTCTGCATCCGCTTCATCCATTCTGTGTCCGCTTTGCTGAGGCCCCCCGGAAGCCCTGCGGATGTGCCATCCGCTCCCATCTGCTTCCATCTGCTAGGCTTCCGTTCCGCATCCGCTTTCCTTCCGCCCTGCATCCTCCCCACGTCCATGTTATCCGCTCCGGTTATGCAAATTTTTGCCCCTTTTGAGAGCAGATAACAATGGATGGAACATTTTGCTCATCCGTTGTGTCCGTTTTGCATCCGTTGGGCAGTGTGACAGGGCCTTTAGCCTAGCAACAAGGGGGCTGTGTTCCAAGTAACCGATGAATGACTGAGTAGTTATATTTCTGTGTTTTGCTGCTTCTGAAGAAGTATATATCTATGTGCTGTTCTATAGGAGATTGTTCAGATGTTGCTTTGGCTATGTTGCTCGAACTTTTGCGCAAATAAAAGCAACTTATTTTTAGATTCCAAGGTCTGAGTCTTGTCATTTCCTGCAACATTTATGGTTACTCCTCCAGGACTCAGAGCGATATTTCACTGAGGATGGCACAGATGTTACTGGTGCCCAGCAGGAGCCATCTCACTGAACCTTCAGCTGGCACAGATAATTTTTTTCTGAAAGGAGGTGGATGGCACCATAGGGGTATCTGGTGGACAGTCGACCATTCCAACAACCTGAATGGAATCAAAAATAAGTCACAAAATAACACCAGCTGGAAATAAGACACCTGTTGGCAAGTATTGGGGAATTGTAGACTCACTCATTTTAAGAGTGGAAGAGGGGGCCTGATCACCCCCCTAGATCCAGGATCAGTGAATCCTAATGAGGCCCAAGAGTTGTTTCATTGGGTAAGTCATTGCAGTTCCTGTTTCTTACTGTTGGAATGTCTGGCATCGTAGGTCAGAGGCTGTGTCTAGAAATGGGTGGTGGAAGAAGTGTCCCCTGGACACCTCTTCAGTGTATGCTGCAGAATTTTAAGAAGGGTTTTTAGTGGAAATTATGGAGACCCCAAGGTCAATCAGATGACTTAAAAATTAGTGGCTGTTTAATGTAGGATGGAAGCCTGAAGGTAGTTTTAATCTAGACATCATTTCAAAAGTCCATCCAGATCAATATCAGTATATTGACCAGTGGCAAGTAGAAGTAAAACAGAATCCTGAATGGCTTTGCAAATGCCAAGTCGAAGTAATGAGGGTCTGTGTGGCCCGAATTAATGGAAATCCCAGATCTCAGGTCAAGAAGAGTCAGATTAAAACGAATCCTGTCTTTTAAAACTAAACCCCATGAAGAAGATAATCCTCCTCCATACACCCCTGTGTATTGTCCTGTGGCCCAACGCAGGCAACGTCCAGTCCCAATTCAACTGTCAAATAGTGATGATGGCAATAATCAAGTTCAAGGGACAGAAGCACAAGGAATACAAAAGGGAAGTGTCAAAAACAGGTCAAGGAGATAGGGCTAAGGGACTCTTTCAGTTCCCCCTTGCAACCCCTTTTCATTCTCCTGTTGCTGGCCTTACTAGAGTTCAACTTTTGGCCCCACTTCACCAAATGGACCAAAGGGTCATGAATGCCCAGGCCCAGGCAGTCAGCCTCTGTTCCAATATGTCCTGTTCACTACAACAGACCTCTTAAACTGGAAGCAACATTATGGACCCTAGTAAGCCAAACCCCAAGAGGTTGTTGATCTCTTTGGATCCATTGTCAAGATGCATAATCCTACATGGCAGGACTTAGAAAAATTAATGAATACCCTCCTCAATGGTGAAGAGAGAGAGAGGTTGAGTCATGCCATCAGTAAGTTCTTAAAACCTGGGGACAGAGGAAACCTTCTGGCTGCACTAAATCAGCAGTTTCCAAGATAGGATCCATGGTGGGATCCTTATCAAGACATGACAAACCTCCAAAATTATCAGAGACTCATTTTTCAAGGGTTAGAACAGGCTGCTGAACCTCTGGTGAATATATCCAAGCCATCTTTAATCATCCAAGAGGCTGTTGAGAGTCCCAAAGCCTTTTTCCAAAGACTGATTGAAGCCTATAAGACATATATACCAATTGACCCCGTGAGACCTGAAAATGCTATGTGTATGTTAGCTATGGCTTTCAAATCATAGAGTGCCCCTGATATCAAAAAGAAACTTCAGAAGCAAGAAGGGGCATTGGGCATGAATATGAGTCAATTGATGGAAATTGCATGTAAAGCCTATATGAATAGAGAGAAGGTGGAGGAGAAGAAAAAAGATGGTAGGATGCAACGTAAAGCTGAATTGCTGGCAACTGTACTGTCAGGCAACTCCAGGATCCTAGGAGGGAATAAGTGTGTTTTGTGTAAGGAAGTGGGACATTGGTAATGAGAATGTCCTAAAAGTTTCAAATATAAAAGAATAGAACAGGGACATGGGCAGAGTAGGGGATGAGGGAGAGACCATGAACATTTAAGTCAAGAGGTCAAGATCTATGATTTCTAGGGAGAAGGAAGAGGAAGAGTGTCATGCCCATATGGATTCCAAGGAAGAGGTTCAAGTCCTTGATACTTGGATGGCCCAAGAGGTTCGAGTCCTTGATAAAATGGGAGGCAACTTTGTCATTTGAGGAAGACAATATGGCCCTAATCCGAGGCATTCTCCAGATGAGATGTGCTAATGGTGGCCCAAGAGGTTGAAGTTCTCGATACTTGGCAAGAGTTTGATGTGCACCGATTACATGCAGAAGATAATCTGCCAGGATATGCAGTTCACCATGCACTAGTTATTCAAATGAAGCCTGTTCATCTCCAGCAGAGAAGTTACCCTCGCCCCACTGCACAAGCAATTCAAGACCAAATTACCAAATACTTAAAGGCAGGCAGATTTAGGAGACTTCAGCCAAATTGAGGAAGAAAGCAGTAAAAATTTGCAGGGAAAAGATGGACTGAAAAATATTGTCAAAGACCAAATACATCACAATTTAAGCTCCAAATTCAGTAAAACATTGTATTTAAATTTCACTAACTTTGATGAAAAAGTGGAAGGTTTTTTTCTACTAAGGAAATAAATCTATCAAGTGGTATCTTTAGGCAGATTCCAAAGGATTTAAGTTCTTTTGAAAAAGAACATCATGTAAATGTTGCTTTTGAAGAAACTGATTACGTTTTACCTGATGCTGCTCATGAAAATGAAAAATTAAAAAGTTTCATGGAATGACTGAGGATGGTCATAGTCCATAAAATCTTACAAGTAGAAGTCATCAAAGTAGGAAAATAAGTTCTTCAATAAAGAGTTTAACAAGGGAATGTGCACATCAAAAATCTATACTTGCAGGTCTTCCAGAAATCACAGAGCCTTCAAATAATGGATCTAAAGAGGGATCTTTGAAAAGCTCTTGTGTGAAATATACCATTTCAGATAGTCAAACCCTTGCTGCTAAAATGAAATGTTATGATAACATTTTACTCAATGCAAACCTGAAAAATGATACTACCAAGATAAGAATTAATTATAAGCGATTATAAGATAACAGGTACAAGTATAAAACATAGTTATGAACATATGAAATGGATACCTATAAGAAAAATAAAAAGAAACAATAGGACAGGGACGGTAGGCATGTTGGTGCACTTATGCATGCCTCTTAGGAAAGGGGTGAGGTCAATAGTAGACAGTCTAAGATTAAAGTTTTTGGGGTTTGGGGAAGAAACCACAGAGTTAGGTAGAATATTCCAGACATTGACCACTCTGTGCTGAAGTCGTATTTCCTGCAATAAAGTTTGCTGCAGTTTACTTTGAGTTTGTATCTACTGTGTGCTCTTGTATTGTTATGGTTGTATGGAAAGGGAACTTCACAAGGACAGTGTTGTCACCCAAGCAGGAAAAGCCCAAGAGAAACATCAGGCCAGCCATAAAACAAACTTGCATAGAAAAAAGAATAAATTAAAAGGTATTAAAGAAGTCCCTTAAACAAAAGCCAAATAATTAAGAAAACTAGGAAAACAAGAAAAGAAAACTCTTACAACCACAAGACAGGCCATATCAGCAAAAACAAACAGACAAAAGACACAAAATAAATTAAAAAGGAGACAGACAGGAGATTACCACAAAACAAATAGAAAAACCATTATAAAGCTAAAAGAGATTAAGAAGGAACCGATAAAACAATCAAGCCAACCCGCAGAGTTTATTTTGCGCACCTCGCAAAGTTTTGCCCTCTGGCGGAAAATAAACTCTGACAAGATTTTCATGCATTAAACATTAAACACTAAATGAACATTCACACACAAAAGGAGAAAAAGGTATAAAAAGCAAGAACTTACCATACGAAGCGAGCTAGCTAGCCCCAGTAACGCAGCCTTGCTGTCTCTCGCCTTCCTGAAAAATAAAAAGATCCAGCTTTCAAGCAGTTGTCCGTATCCTTGAGCCAGAGCTCTCCCAGTGGGAAAATTCAATACCTTGGAAGAAAGGCACTATGACAGCCTTTCAATAGTTGAAGCTGAAATATTCATTAACAGGTAGGACATTGCAATACATAATTTAATGTTCTATACTTAGATCAGACCGTGGTGTAGTTCTAGGTTTTCTAGGTCTAGATTTTCAAGTCTGGTGGCATCAGATATTCTGCAACGAGTAGAGGAGTGGAGAACTCTTCTTGTGAAATATTTCTGGACTTTCTCAACTGTATTAATATCAGATCTGTAATGCAGTTTTCAGACTGATGAGCTGCATTCGAGTATTGGTTCAGCAAATGTTTGTATGCTCTAGTTAGTAGTGTGATATTACCAGAGAAAAAGCTATGCAGGATTTGGTTAACATCTCTTTATGTCTTTTTGGCTATGTAGTTACAATAGACTCTAGCACTTAGATCATTAGAGATGAGTACTCCAAGGTCCTTAACAGAGTTTGGATCATCAGCAAGGTTTTGACTATTCGGCTTGTATTTTATTTTCTGATTTTTTTTTTTTTTGCCAATATGTAACACAGAGCATTTCTTTGTTGAGATTTAAAGTTACCATTTGTTTGACCATTCTGATGCATAGTCGAATTCTTTTTGAAGGTATTGTCGGTGGAGTTGAATAGCTTTACATAATCAGCTTTACATAATCGCACTTAGAGAAAAGGTGTTGGAATTTAAGTCTTGGATTCACTGGATTTGAGTTAAGCTCTCAGCTAATGAATATTGGGAGGCTGAGCAGGACGAGGCCCATCCTTTAGTGGTATGCTTGAAGAAGTACCCCTTAAAACTGCCCTACTGGCAACGGACAGGAAACATATGGGGCAGAAGAGTGTCACTCTGGAAGCTGATCTTCTACATACGGCTGAAAATAAGAATGAGAAAAACAGCTGTTGATGTGTTAGGAATAGAGTGTGTGGGAGAGGCTGGATCTATTTCAAGGAATGGTAGTCAACAATACATAGCCATAGATACAGTGAGCCTAGCCTTAGTGATTCTGATCACCCTGGTTGTGACACCTGTTCTTTCACCCTAATCCCAAGGAGGCAGGTCTTGCATCTAAAAGCACTGACTGTGACCAAAGACAGTGTATATCTCCTGTGGACACTGATATTTGAAGAACCCTGAGAGTGGACTCTCTATAGTATACTAAGAGTCATGGGAGTGTGGGCATTATATTTAGCAAATAAGACTGACACAAGACTGACACTGTCTCTTCCCAAATCATACATAATCCCATTCATTTTCCTGATGTGATAATTTCATAATTGCAATTATTGCCCTGGTCATGACTGTGAGTGTGAAACTGAGTGGAACATTGAAATTAGAAGATAGAAAAGGAAATGAAGTTGACAATGACTCATTTAAATTGTCAAACATGACTCTTCTATGGCTTTGATAACTAACTGCAAATGTTCTGTTGAGTGATAAGATCCTGAACAGCAGCCCCAAATGTTGTGAGAATGGCCAGTTAACTTCTCTCATACTTGAAGGAGGCTCTGGGAACATTGAGGATCTTAAAGAGCAATGCAGGATTGGGACCCATGGTTTGGGGTCCGTGGAGATACTTGTTGAAGAAGGACTGGAATGTGTACTCAAAGATGGGTGTTGTTAATGGGGAACAAACCCTCCCTGTTCCTCTCATGGGACATGTAAAAAAAAAGAATTCTGATAGTAATACCATTATTAGCCATACTAGGGATAGGCACTGCTGTTGGAACAGGCGTAGGGGGTTTAACCCATTCTGTAATACAGTTTAAGTACTTTCTGAAGAATTTCAGCAAAGCCTAAAGCCCATGTCACACTGCACCAATGGATGGAAAAAGGATGTAAAATGAAGAGAAACACTTCCCATCTGTTGGTTAACGCAATTCATCCGTTCTGTACTCACTGCGTCCGTTTTTCATCCTCTCTATCTGTCCAGCATCCGTCGACTGAGGTTCCATCCACTCAAAAAGTTTTGAGCTGCTCAAAACTTTTTGAGTGGAAAATGTATCAAACGCGTCCATCCACAACGCATACGGGGAACATCTGTTCTACATCCGTTGTCATCCGTTACGCATCTGCTATATCCGCTAGGCATCGGCTGCGCATCTGCGCAACTCAAATCTGTTCCAGCAGAAAACGGACACAGGGAGGAAGTGAAACGGACACGGAATGGACACAAAGCGTTAGTAGCACGTATGGAGAAAGGATGAAAGTGGATGCAGCTTGCATACAAAGCATTTAAAATGGAAAAAACGTTCGCAGAGGGGGCCTATCTCGGATATTAAGGATGTCTAGAGGATGCCTAGAGGATGCAAAAGAACACCTAGTGGAAAACCTATATTGCCTATAAAAAGGGGAGGAACTCACCTGGATCTCACTTTCAGTCCAGCAACCCTGCTGTGCAGACCACTGCAGCCTTCATCTGGCTCTTGCTCTTCCACAGAATCCATTGGTGTCCACCATGGATCATAACACATTCCTTTTGGGCTTCCCAGATCCAGACCCCCTGCCCAATGACACGCAAGATGTGCCCTACTTCATCATGGGGGATGACGCCTTCCCCCTCAGAACCTACCTCATGAAGCCCTACACTTCCAGATGCCTCACCCGTGAAGAGAGGATCTTCAACTACAGGCTGTCCAAGCCAAGGCGGGTGGTGGAGAACGCCTCTGGCATCCTGGCCAACAGTTTCCAGGTACTTCTCACCACCATGCAGCATCGCCCATAGACCGTGAAGAACATCGTGGAAGCTTGCTGCATCCTGCACAATCTCATGTGCACCCGCTACCCATTGTTGCAGAACAGGCTCGTGGACCTCCAACAAGGCAATGGGGACATGGAGCCTGGGGAATGGAGGCAAGGGTGAAACCTGATAGACATTAAGGATGTGCAAGGTCCCAACAGAGCTTCACCTGAAGGGAAGAAGCAGCGCAACCTCCTGAGACACTGGTGCAGCTCCCCAGTTGGAGCAGTGGAGTGGCAAGACAGGATGATAGATGATTAATGGATGCTTCCTTCAGCCTGTCTCATCACACTGATGAGATTGGGCCATGTATGTTGGGTGGGCCTACAATGAACAGGGCATTTAATAAAGAGTTGTGTTTATGTTGACATGTGTGGATGAATGATTACATTATTATTGATAATAAAGGGCCATAGATGTGGCACCTGGGAGGGTGGACCATAGAGTCCCACTATCCTTGCACTGGAGGTTTATCTATCCCACAGCTATTACCCATTCCAAAGGTATCCCTGCCCATCCCACAGCTATTACCCATCCCACTGCTATCCTTACCCATTCCACAGCCTTTATCCATCCCAAAGGTATCCCTGCCAATCCCAAGGGTATTACCCATCCCCAAGGTATCCCTGCCCATCCCACTGCTATCCTTACCCATCCCACAAGCATGCAAAGGCTTAAACGATTTCTAAAAGTTTCCACCAGGACTTTATTTAATAAAATAAATAAATAAAGCAAGTGTGTGAAGCAAAGATAATCTTTATTAATAATAAGCTGTAAAAGAAAAATGACCCAAGTCAAGTGTCCAAAGCAAAAATAAAGTCATCCAGTCTCTGGCACACTTCTTGGTCACTTGGAGGCATGCCCAGTCTCATGAGTGAAGGGTCTAGGTGCTGTGGAGGTGGCTGCTGCTGGAGGGCTGGTCTGAGGCATAATTGGGGTGCCTGGCCCTGAGAGGACAACAAGGGAAGGTGTGTTGAGGAAGCTCTCAGACAGCTGGCTCAGCCCCGTGATGTTGAGAGCCCCTTCCTCCATGACATGGGGTGTCAGCCCCAATAAAGATTACAGAAGTACTGAGGCCGGGTTTGGCTGTAGGGTGGAGGAAGGAGCAGTGTAGTGGGGCTGTCTGGTCTGCAGCTAGGTGAGGACTGGCGTTGGTGGCATCGGTGGCATGGGTGGCATCGGTGGCATCAGTGGAACCGGTGGCATCTGATGTACTTGTGCCTGGACTGGGAAGGGCTGCCTGTGCTTCTGGACCTCTTGGTAGCTATAGCCTTGGTAGGTGAGGGCCTGTGGAAAGCCTTGGAAGGGCAGTGATATCACCTGGGGTGGAGGAGCAGGTTTGGACCTGGTGGGAGCAAATTCAGCTTGGTCTGGAGAGTGGTGAAGAAGATCGGTGATCCTGTCCTTCACCACCTAGTACTGGGGTTCCGACATGTTCATGAGGGTTTGGTTGACATAGGTGAGGAAGGGCTTGCAGTTGGAGGATGGGGCGTCGGGGTGTACCAGTTGAGAGAAGAGATCTACGCTGCTTCTGATGGTGTCTCTTATCTCCAGCAGGACAGTGTGGCTCTGTCCCTCCGGTCTGCCTCTCTGCCTTTCTGTGGAGGTGGACCTGGGGGTGGGGTGGGCTCTGGTGGAAGTGCCGTCTCCTTTCTCCCACTGCATCAGGTGGTCCTCCACACGCTCCAACATGGGTAGTACAACTGTCGGGGGGGGGGTCTCCATCGTGGCACGCTCCACAGATACTTGCCTGGACACAGGAGCTGACTCTTTGCCAGAAGAGGATTGGCTCTCTGCAGGCTGCCTGAGAGAGAAGGTTGTGAGAGGGACTGCTACTCGCTGGTGGATCTCACCCTCCAAGAAGCTGCACTTGGCCATCACGTAGGTCTCTCTGTCCGTCAGCTTGACCGCGGCCTGGCCAGATTTCTTGAGGTGCAGCTTCCCATACCAGGTGTGCATGTGCTTCCACTAGCTGAGGAGCACCTCCGAAGTGTAGCCCAGGCTCTCCGCCTTCTCTCTCCAAGCAACCTGCTTCCTTTTGGTGTCGTGATAGAGCCTGTGTCCCTTCCGCCATAGATACTTGTTCTCCCTCAGCCACTCCAGCACCTCCTCCTCATGTTCCTCTTCTATGGTGTATTGCCTCCTCTCTTGTTCATGCGTCTGCCTCTTCCTCCCTTTGGCAGGGCCCTATGGGCCCTCATCAGAGGGGCTTCGAGGTTGTAGAGGCTGCTCCTCCTCACCACCACCACCAACAGCAGCAGCAGCAGTAACAGCACCAGCAGCACCAGCAGCACCAGGAGCAGGACCAGGAGCACCAGCAGGACCAGGAGCACCAGCAGGACAAGCAGGACCAGGAGCAGCACCAGCAGAGTAAGCACCAGCAGCACCAGCAGGACGAGGAGCAGTGCCAGCAGAGTAAGCACCAGAAGAAGCACCAGCACCAAGAGCAGTGCCAGCAGAGTAAGCACCAGCAGAAGCACCAGCACCAGGAGCAGTGCCAGTAGAGTAAGCACCAGCAGAAGCACCACCTCCAGAAGCAGGATCAGCAGAAGCCCCAGCACCAGGAGATCGAGCCCGGGCAGCAGAAGCCCCAGCAGAAGCAGAGTCAGGGCCAGGGGGTGGGAGGGTGGCCCTGTCCCTTTTGCCAGGGCTGGGAGCATATGGCAGAGGTTTCCGTTTCTTCCCCATGGTTGTTGGGTTGCTGCCTGGCTGGCTGGCTGGCAAGCTGTGTCTGGCAGCAGGTCTTTCCTCTGAATGGTGACCTGCTTGGGAGCTGCTTCCCTTTATATCCATGGGGCTGATGCAATGCTTCCTCCCCACATGCGCAGTAAACGCTAGGCATCCGCTAGGCTTCCGCTCTGCATTCGCTTCATCTGCTCGGCATCCGCTGTGCATCTGCTTCATCGGCTCGGTGTCTGCTCTACATCTGCTCATTCTGTTCCACGTCCACTTTGCTGCGCTTCCCCGGAAGCCTTGCGGATGTGCCATCCACTCTCATCCACTTCCATCCAATAGGCTTCCGTGGAGCATCCGCTTTCCATTCGCCTTACGTCTTTCCCCCGTCCATTCCTTTCCATGTTGTCAGCTCTTGTTATGCAAAATTCAGGCACTTTTGAGAGTGATAACAACGGATGGAACATTTTTCTCATCCGCTGTATCCTGTTTAGAAACGTTTTGCATCCATCAGCCAGTGTGACAGGGCCATAAGCCATATTGCTGGGACCTTGGTAGAAGTCCAAGATGAAATAGACTTTCTTGCACCAGTAGTCTTACAAAACTGGCATGCTGTAGACCTATTGACAGCTGAGAAAGGAGGTACGTGTCTATTCTTAGGAGAAAATTGTTGCTTTTACATGAATAAATCAGGTGTAGTAAAGGCCCTGTCACATTGGCCGACGGATGCAAAACGTTTGAAAAAAGGACACAGCGGATGATAAAATGTTCCCTCCGTTATTATCTGCTCTCAAAAGTGCCCCGAATTTGCATAAAAAGAGCAGACAACAAGGGAAAGGAACAGACGGGGGGAGGATGTAGAGGAGATGGAAAGTGGATGCTCCACGGAAGCCTAGCGGATGGAAGTGGATGGGAGCAGATGGCACTTCCGCAGGTCTTCTGGGGGAGCACAGTGAAGCAGACGTGCAGCGGAAAAAATGGAGGCAGAGCGGATGCCGAGTGGATGAAGCGGATGCAGAGCGGAAGCCTAGCGGAAGCCTAGCGGATGCCCAGCGTTCACTGTGCATGCGGGGAGGATGCATTGTGTCAGCCCCGCGGATATAAAGGGAAGCAGCTCGCAAGCAGGTCACCATTCAGAGGAAAGACCTGCTGCCAGACACAGCTCAAGCCAGCCAGCCAGTCAACAACGCAACAACCATGGGGAAGAAGAGAAAGCCTGTGGCATCTGCTGCCAGCCCTGGCAAGAGGGACAGGGTCACCATCCCACCCCCTGGCCCTGACTCTTCTTCTGCTGGGGCTTCTGCTGCTCAGGCTCATTCTTCTGGTGCTGGAGCTTCTGCTGGCGCTGCTCCTGGTACTGGGGCTTCTGCTGGGGCATACTCTGCTGGCACTGCTCCTGCTGCTGGTGCTTCTGTTGGTGCTTACTCTGCTGGTGCTGCTCCTGGTGCTGCTGGTGCTCCTGGTGCTGCTGGTGCTCCTGGTGCTCCTGGTCCTGCTGGTGCTGGTGGTGCTCCTGGTCCTGCTGGTGCTGCTGGTCCTGCTTTTGCTGCAACTGTTGTTGTTGCTGCTGCTGCTGCTGCTGGTGTGGAGGAGCAGCCCCTACAACCTCGAAGCACCTCTGATGAGGGCCCATATGGCCCTGCCAGAGGGAGGAAGAGGCATATGCATGAACGGGAAAGGAGGCAATACTCCATCGTAGAGGAACATGAGGATGAGGTGCTGGAATGGCTGAGGGAGAACAAGTAAATATGGCGGAAGGGACACAGGCTCTATCGAGACACCAAAAGGAAGCAGGCTGCATGGAGAGAGAAGGCGGAGAGCCTGGGCTACACTTTGGAGGTGCTCCTCAGCTGGTGGAAGCACATGCAGACCTGGTACAGGAAGCTACACCTCAAGAAATCTGGCCAGGCCGTGGTCAAGCTGAGCGACCGAGAGACCTACGTAATGGTCAAGTGAAGCTTCTTGGAGGGTGGGATCCGAAACCGAGGAGGAGCTCCTCTCACAACCCTTTCTCTCAGGCAGCTTGCTGAGAGCCAGTCCTCTTCTGGCAAAGATTCCACTCCTGTGTCCAGGCAGGTATCTGTGGAGCATCCCATGATGGAGACCCCCCCGACAGGAGACGGCACTTCCACCAGAGGCCAACTCATATCCACCCCCAGGTCCACCTCCACAGAAAGGCAGAGGCAGACCGGAGGGACAGAGCCACACTGTCCGGCTGGAGATCCGGGACACCATCAGAAGCAGCGTAGATCTCCTCTCTCAGCTGGTACACATCGGCGTCCCATCCTCCAACCGCAAGCCCTTCCAGACCTACATCAACCAGACCCTCATGAACATGTCGGAATCAAAGTACCAGGTGGTAAAGGACAGGATCACCGGTCTTCTTCACAAACCTCCAGACCCAGCTGAACCTGTTCCCACCCAGTCCACGCCTGCTCCTCTACCTCAGATGATGTTACTGCCCTTCCAAGGCTTTCCCCAGGCCCTCCCCTACCAAGGCTATGGCTACCAGGAGGTCTAGCAGCACAGGAAGCCCTTCCCAGTCCAGGCACAGGTACATCGGATGCCACCGGTGCCACTGATGCCACCGATGCCACCCACGCCAGTCCTCACCCACCTGCAGACCAGACAGCGATGCCACTGATGCCACCAATGCCACCCACGACACAGATGCCACCCACGCCACAGATGCCACCATGCCACAGATGCCAGACATGCCACTGATGCCACCAATGGCACAGAAGCCACCCACGCCTCACCTCGCTCAGCTGCAGACCAGACATCCACACTACACTGCTCCTTCCTCCACCCCACAGCCAAGCCTGGCCTCAGAACATCTGTCATCGGTATTGGGGCTGACACCCCATGTCCTGGAGGAAGGGGCTGTCAACATCACAGGACTGAGCCAGCTCTCTGAGCGCTTCCTCCACACACTGTCCTCTTTTGTCCTCTCGGGGCCAGGCACCCCAATGACACCTCAGACCAGAACTCCAGTAGCAGCCACCTCCACAGCACCTGGACCCTTCACCCCTGAGACTGGGCACGCCTCAGAGTGACCAAGAAGAGTGCCAGAGACTGGGTGGCTACCTTTTGACTTTATCTTTGCTTAAAGCCCATGTCACACTGCACCAACGGATGCAAAGAGGATGTAAAATGGACAAAAAGCTTGCCATCTATTGGTTAACGCGATGTACTCACTGCCTCCATTTTGCTTCCTCTCTATACGTCCAGCATCCGTTTATGGACATTTCATCCACTCAGAAAGTTTTGAGCTGCTCAAAACTTTTGCACGGAAAATGTATCCAATTCGTCCGTTCTGCATCTGCTACACATCCACTACGCATCCATTCTGCATCCATTACACATCCGCTATATCCGCTAGGCATCCGCTACACATCCGCGCAACTCGCATCCGCTCAGACGCAGGGAGGAAGCGGAACGGATGCGGAACAGATGCAGAACGGATGCCTAGCGGATGCAGCACGGAAACAAAGCATGTAAAACGAAAAAAAACATTTGCAGAGGGGATCTATCTCAGATATTAAGGATGTCTAGAGGATGCCTAGAGGATGCCTAGAGGATGCAAAGGGACACCTATACTGCATATAAAAAGGGGGAGCAACACATCTGGATCTCACTTTCAGAACAGAATCCCTGCGGTGCAGACCTCTGCAGCCTTCTTCTGACTCTTCCTCTTCCACAGCATCCAGTCATTGTCCACCATGGATCGTAACAAAGTCCTTTTGGCAGCCACCATCGTTCTGCAACAGTGCGAAGCCATTTAAAGGCTCTGTGAACTCTACTACGGGAAGAAAAAGAGGTGGTCAAGAAGCCTCTGGGTACGAAGATGGTTCACCAGAAGAGCAGAGGACGGACTGTACAACAAGCTGATGGTGGAGCTCACTCTGTGCCACCTGGCCTCAGGGACCACCTACAGCAGCATGCAGTATGGATGGAGGGTGCCACACAATACCATCAGCATTGTGTTTAGAGAAGTGGTGCAGGCCATCATCGAAGTGTACAAGGAGGAGCACCTCCAGTGCCCCTCCACTGAAGAAGAATGGAAGAAAGTTGCAGAGTAGTGGTATCAGAAGTGGAACTTCCCCCATACCGTTGGAGCCATTGATGGCAAGCACATGGCCTGCAAAGAGCCAGCCAAGTTGGGATCCACTTATTTCAATTACAAGGGCTTCTTCAGCATCATCCTCTTCGCCATGGTCGATGCTGATTATGTTCATGTATATTGATGCTTCAGGCAACGGCTCATCTTCAGATGCCCAGGTATACAACGACAGTCACCTCAAGGAGGGGCTGAAAAGCAACCTCATGGTGGGCTTCCCAAATCCAAACCCGCTGCCCAACGACACACAAGATGTGCCCTACTTCATCATGGGGGATGACGCCTTCTCCCTCACAGCCTACCTCATGAAGCCCTACACTTCCAGACTCCTCACCCATGAAGAGAGGATCTTCAACTACAGGCTGTCCAGGTATTCTTTGATGATGGCCTGCACTTCTTTTACCACAATGCTGATGGTGTTGTGTGGCACCCTCCAGCCATACTGCATGCTCCTGTACGTGGTCCCTGAGGCCAGGTGGTGCAGAGTCAGTACCACCGTGAGACCAGGGTCCTGGCTGGGATGGAAGTTGGTGCTCTGCTTGGTCAACCTGGGTCTCAGCCACTCCACAACTTCATCAAACATGGCTGGCAGCATCCTCATGAAGTTCTGGAATGTATGAGGGTCTTCGTTCCTTAGGTCCACCATCATCTTCTTGTACAGTCCATACTCTGTTCTTCTCCTGATCCATTGTTGGACCCAGACACTTCTTGTCTGCCTCCTTCTCTTCACATAGAACAGGTGAAAGAGCCTGTAGATGTCTTCGCACTGTTGTAGAATAATGGTGGTTACCAAAAGGAGTGTGTTATGATCCATGGTGGAGATAACTGGATGCTGTGGAAGAGCAAGAGCCAGATGAAAGCTACACAGGTCTGCACCGCAGGGCTGCTGGACTGAAAGTGAGATCCAGGTGTTCCTCCCCCTTTTTATAGGAAATATAGGTTTTCCGCTAGATGTCCTTTGGCATCCTATATTCATCCTGCAGACATCCTAAATATCCGAGATAGGTCCCCTCTGCGAACAGTTTTTCCGTTTCAAATCCTTTGTATGCGAGCTGCATCCGCTTTCATCCTTTCTACTGCCGTGCTACTAATGCTGCGTGTCCGTTCCACATCTGTTTTACTTCCTCCCTGTGTTCGTTTTCCGCTGGAGTGGATGTGAGTTCTGCGGATGTAGAGCGGATGCGTAACGGATGATGACGGATATAGAACGGATGTTCCCCGTATGCATTGCAGATGCAGAATGGACGCGTTGGATACATTTTCCGCTCAAAAAGTTTTGAGCAGCTCAAAACGTTTTGAGTGGATGGAATCTCAGTCGACGGATGCTGGACGGATAGAGAGGATGAAAAACGGAGGCCGTGAGTACAGAACGGAAGCATCGCGTTAACCAACGGATGGCAAGTGTTTCTCACTGTTTTACATCCTCTTTCCATCCATTGGTGCAGTGTGACATGGGCTTAAGAGAATTGGCAAGGGATTTGTAAGATAGAGCATCCAGAATTAGGCAAGGAATACAAGGAACCAACCTGCGGTTCTTGTGGCTTCCAGGAACTGGTTTAGTTAAACAAATGCTCTTTGCGTTGTTATGTGGAATAGCAGGACTAGCCTTCATCTCATGTGCAATATGTTTACTCAGACAATTGGTCATGAGATCAGTGAAAGAAATTACAGTTGAAAAGGCATTAGTTATGATGGAAGAAATATAGATAGGACCCTGGGAATTGGAAGATGTGCCTGAGGAAAATGAGCTCTGAAAATAGCTTTGGGGCTTTTTCCCTGTTTCATATTGTTGAAATATTAGTTAAGGGCTAAAATTATAAAGGTGAGACTCAATTGTAAATTGAAATAGAGTCTCAAAAGGGGGAAATGAAGCAGGACATAAAGAAGAAATATATTACTATTTAAGAGATATTGACATGATTCTTCTCGAAAGTGAAATGTGTTTATAAAGAAAATGGAAAATGTCAGATAACAGATTCATATGTCAGTCACTCATATTTGCAAAGCAGGAAGTTTCATGATCGGTGTTAAGCCTGGGTTCCCCAACCAGGGTTAGGAAGACAAGCTAAACAGAATGTGCAGCGTTAGTCAGATAGGCACACAGA
>BLBF01000070.1:2397538-2409687 GCA_015471245.1 Laticauda colubrina
TATATATATATATATATATATATATATATATATATATATATATATATGTGTGTGTGTGTGTGTGTGTGTGTGTGTGTGTGTGTGTGCTGTTTAGCTTCCTTCGGGTATTATCCCACGTCATTGTAGTGCTGTTAAAGTTGTAGCAACGTTTCAGCAGAATCTCATCTGCCATCATCAGGCTGCAAAGTCCTTTTTAATGGTTCAAACTATGTGCATCCTTTTGATATACATTCTGTATTGAAACTTTAAAGATGAGTAATAGTTCTTGTTGATGAACAAAACATTTCTGGCACACAACAATTCATGCCGTGTAATTCAGTCAACAATTATCACCACCAATAAAGGTATGATATGCAAGAAATCAAATGTTTTCTTGGGTTATCAGCAAAGGTTTCAGTTATTCAAATTATCTAACTTGGACAAATGGTCCATTTTGTTCAACATTTCAAATAAAAGTAAAAAAGAAAATAGAAAAGGGAACAGTACCAATCACTAAAAGGGTATAGAAAAAGAATGTAAATATTCCTTAAGGACCAAATAGAGATTTAAAATTGTCAGGTGTCAGGATTCCAGCAATATCTGTTTTGTGAGTTGAATTTATCTAGAAAGTATATAGAGAGGAGATATGAACATAACTGAAGATGGGTGAACACAGTACTTATACCTCCTGGTATAAGGTCCATTTTACCTCTAAACTTTGGGAAAATACCCTTCATTTCTCACCAGGAGCTCTCTCTGGGACAAATAAATAAGTTTTGGCCTTTTGAAGAAGGAATCAGTGTAGTATTCAATGTATCTAGG
The DNA here is from genome assembly GCA_015471245.1 of Laticauda colubrina. Classification (NCBI taxonomy): domain Eukaryota; kingdom Metazoa; phylum Chordata; class Lepidosauria; order Squamata; family Elapidae; genus Laticauda; species Laticauda colubrina. The sequence goes on from BLBF01000070.1 coordinate 2,398,340, forward strand.
TTTCCATGGAGATATCTCTCTCCCTCCCTCCCTGAAAATAGATCACTTTCAAATTGCTGCATTGGCAGAAGTTGGAACCTGTCACAGGAGTTCAACCCACTGCACAGCAGCAAACACAAGCCTGCTGATCATCACCCAATCATCCTAACTTTGTGACATCTTTGAACTGTGCTCACTATCATTTGTAGAATATTCTAATCTGAAAAGTTGGAAAAAACATTTTTTTCATACTTTAAATAATTCATCATAATTGTAACTCATTATTTATAGATCTTTACCATTGATATCTACATCCTACTGCCATTACTTCTCTTGTTGATTTTTATTTTACATTCTTCTTGACAAAATTGGTATTTCTAGTATTCTAGTATTTCATGATGAATGAGCCATTTGTGTTTGCCTATTATTTCCCATGTATAACATCTTGTGGTGACAGGTATATAGGTATTTCTTAGAATGAATGAATGAATGAATGAATGAATGAATGAATGAATGAATGAATGAATGAATGAATTCCTTATTGGCCAAGTGTGATTAGACACACAAGGAATTTGTTTTGGTGCTTATGCTCTCAGAATGCATAAAAACAAAAGATACATTCATCAAGAATCATAAGGTACATCATTTAATGATAGTCATTCAGAACAAATAAGCAATCAGAAAACAGTCAGTATAAATCACAAGGATATAAGCAAGAAGGTTACAATCATACAGTCACAAGTGGGAGTAGATAGGTGATAGGAACAATGATAAGACTAATAATAGTAATAATAATGAAGACTTAGTAAATAGCTGGAGTGATAGCATTTGTTCTTGTGTCTAGTTGTTCTGGTGTGCAGTGCTCTATAGCATCATTTTGAGGGTAGGAGTTGAGGCAGTTTATGTCCAGGATGTGAAGAGTTTGCAAATATTTTCACAGCCCTTTTTTTGACTTAGGAAGTATACAGGTCCTCAATGGAAGGCAGATTGGTAGTAATTGTTTTTTCTGCAGTCCTGATTATCCTCTGCCTGTCTTATTGGGTTGCAGAACCAAACTAGACAGTTATAGAGGTGCAGATAGCAGACTCAATAATTCCTCTGTTAGAACTGTATCAGCAGCTCCTTGGGCAGTTTGAGCTTTCTGAGTTGACGCAGAAAGAATATTCTTTGTTGTGCTTTTCTGATGATGTTTTTGATGTTAGGTGTCCATTTTAGATCTTGAGATATGATAGAATCTAAAAACCTGAAGATGTCTACTGTTGATACTGTGTTGTATAGTATTGTAAGAGATGGTAGTATGTGAAGGTTTCTCCTAAAGTCTAGCACCATTTCTACAGTTTTATGTATATTCAGTTCCAGATTGTTCCAGTCGCACCATGAGGAAATTTGTGTCCAGATTCATTGTTGTCTCAAATGAGACCAATCAATTTTGAATCATTTGCAAACTTCAGTAGTTAACAGATGGATTGTTTGAGATGCAGTCATTGATATATAGAGATAAGAAAAGTGGAGAGAACCCACAGCCTTGTGGGGGACTATACTAATTGTCCAGATATCTGAAGGTATTCTGCTTAGGTTCTCCTGCTGCTTTCTCTCTGTTAGGAAGATTCTCATTGGAGGGTTTAATGTTTACTTTGCAAAAACAAAGAAATAAATTGGATTCATTAGAGAAAAAAGAACTATTCTATGATGAATATTTTAGAGGAAAAGAAGAAGAGAAAATAAGAGATGAGAAAATAGTTCAACTTCAAGAGAAGATGGTCAAAGAAAGAGAAAAAGAAAAAGAGACGGAAGGACATGAGAAGAAAGAGCAGTAGGTGGAATTGTAGAACTAAAGGAAGCAAGAGAGCAAAGAACAATGAGAGCAATAAACCTACATATAAAGTGTAAACAATGGAAAAAAAGCAATTGATTACAAACAATATAAAATGACTGAATTCAGCCCTCAAAAGGAAAAAAATGTTTCATAAATAAAAAAATTAAAATTAGATATAATCTGCTTACAAGAAGTTCATAGTAAAAAACAACATGCCCAACTATTGGACTGTCCTGGAATTGTGAATTTATATATCCCACTGGCACAACAAAATAAAAGATGAGTAGTCCTATATATCAAGAATACAATAAAAGCGAAAATAATTTTTACAGATGGAGAAGGAAAAATACGGATGGTGGAAATAATTGATAATAATTTAAAGATGCTTTTAATAGCAATTTATGCACCAAATAAAAAGCAGGAAGAATTTTATTAAAAATTGCAGAAGAAAATAATAGAACTGGAATATGACAATATATGTATTCTTGGAGATTTTAATGGTATAGTTGACATAGAATTTCTCTACAAAACAGAAAGCTAATACAAAAAATAGAAAAACATTGCTGAAATCCTTTTTTAAGATGGCAGAGGAATTAAGTATTTGGGACATTTGGAGAGAAATGAACACTAAGAACAGACAAGATACATTTTACTCTAACAGGCATTTATCATGCTCAAGAATAGGTATGTTTTGAGTGTCAATGGAACTAAAGGCCATGTCACACTGCCCAACGGATGCAAAAAGGACACAATGGACGAGCAAAATGTTCCATCCATTATTATCCGCTCTCAAAAGGGGCAAAAATTTGCATAAGCAGAGCGGATAACACGGAAAGGAATGGACGTGGGGAGGATGCAGAGTGGATGTGTAGAGAATGCAGAGCGAATGCATAGAGGATGCAGAGCGGATGCAGAGCGGATGCGTAGAGGATGCATAGAGGATGCAGAGCGGATGCGTAGAAGATGCAGAGCGGATGCAGAGTGGATGCAGAGCGGATGCAGAGTGGATGAGCTGCATCCACTTTCATCCTTTCTCCATCTGTGCTACTAACGCTGCGCATCCATTCTGCTTCCTCCCTGCGTCCGTTTACCGCTGGAACAGATTTTAGTTATGCAGATGCACAGTGGATGCCTAGAGGATATAGAAGATGCGTAATGGATGCAGAACGGATGTCCCCCGTATGCCTAGAGGATGCAGAATGGATGCATTGGATACATTTTCTGCTCAAAAGTTTTGGGCAACTCAAAACTTTCTGAGCGGATGAAACGTCAATAAACGGATGCTGGACGGATAGAGAGGAAGCAAAACGGAGGCAGTGAGTACATCGCATTAACCAACGGATGGCAAGCTTTTTTGTCCATTTTACATCCTCTTTGCATCCGTTGGTGCAGTGTGACATGGGCTTAACCTCCAACATACAAGAAGTAAATATTAAAACAAGTACTTGGACAGACCACAACCCACTATGGATCAAATTGCAAGGACAATTTGGAGATAGATTTGAAAACATTATTTATTTGTTTGTTTATTGTTTGTTTATTTATTTTTCAACCATTTACAAGATAATCGGTATAAGCATAAACATGAGTAAGAATAAAGGGAATAGGTACGAATAAATGGGGACAATAGGACAGGGATGGTAGGCACAATGTTGCACTTATGCACACCCTTTACAGACTTGTTAGGAATGGGGTGAGGTCAATAGCGGGTAGTTTGAGGTTAAAGGAGTGGGGGTTAGAGGATGTAACAACAGAGTCAAGTAGTGCATTCCAGGCATAGACCACTCTGTTTCTGAAATCATACTTTCTGCAATTGAGTTTGAAGCGGTTAACATTGAGTTTGTATCTGATGTGTGCTCTTGTTTTGTTGTGGTTGAAACTGAACTAGTCATTGACTGGAAGAACATTGTAGCAGATAATTTTGTGTGCTATGCTTAAGTCTAACCATAGGTGGTATACTTGAAGGTTGTCCAAGCCCAAAATCTCAAGCTGGATGATATAGGGTATTCTGTTGCAAGCAGGGGAGTGTACTACTTTTCTTATGAAATACTTCTGGACTTGTTCAATTGTATTAATGCCCAAAATGCAGTGCAGATTCCAGATTGATGAGCTGCGTTTGAGTATTGGTCTGGCAAAAGTTTTGTATGCGCTCATTAGCAATATGATATTTCCAGAGGAGAAGCTTTGTGTCAGCTGGTGCTCCATTCAAAATTCAAGAAAGAAATACTTGGACTCTTTAAATTAGAGAAAAGATATCTTTTACTGAAAATGAAGTGGTAGCAACCATAGAATTCTGAATCTGAGAGATTAAGCACGTGAATCACATATACAAAGTGATGGAAATGTTCCCACCCCCAATAGTTCAACTGAATCTTCTCATTAGAAGTTGTGAATATGATCATGTGGGCATCTTCAGGTGGTGATGAGGCCTGTCCATTGACCTTGGCATATTTTGATAATGGGTTGCAGCTGCGCAGAGAAAAGAAAGCTAAGCGAGAAATAAAAACCTAACTCTATTGTATGCTCCCCCCTCCTCATTTTATACAAAAGTAGAATGTAACACCTCCAGCTCTCTTCCCAGACTCACCCCCTCCTCCCCCCGTTACTTATGACAGCCGAAAGATGCAAAGTGATAGTAAAAGATCTTGAAGGCTGACATTCGGCCCTCCTAGAAAAAGAAAACCGTCAGTCCTAGAAGAGAGAGGAAAAGATATAAAGATAATAATTAAACATTAGATAATAAAAATGGATACATTACTAGGGTTTATCAGGATACTTGGTACAAAATGCTTTGATCAGCTTAGGGGCTTTAACATCATTTTCGTTAACCCACTCGGCTTGGGAAGAAGGGAAATATTTCCAGGCTACAAGATACTGGAGCCAACCCCTCCATTTGTGAGAGTCCAAAATTTCTTTAACTTCAAAATGTTGTTCACCCTCAATCCGTAATGGTATAGGAGAATGAGTCTTAAATCAGAAATACGTTCAGGTTTTAATAAACTAACATGAAAAACTGGGTGAATTTATTGGAGAGTTTTCAGTAAGTTCAGCTGGACTGCCACAGGGTTTATAATCCGTTCAATCGTGAAAGGACCAACATATTTAGGACCAAGTTTCTTTGATTTTTGAGTGGTTTGTAGATATCTGGTGGACAGGAAAACTTTGTCGCCTACTTGATATGATATATGTGGAAAACTTTTCTTGTCTGCAAACTTCTTATGAGCTTGATGAGCCTCATCTAATGCTTTACGTGTTACTGGCCAGTTAAGTTGGAGTTGAGTTATCCATTCATCCAATGACTGGATGTTAGGCCTTTCACGAGGAAGTTCAGGTATGGGTACAAAATCTTGTCTCGAAGCTACTTTAAATGGAGTAAATCCAGTACTACTATGTACGGAGTTGTTATATGCCACTTCAGGAAATGGCAATAGGTCAGACCAATTACCTTGTTGATAATTTATATAACATCTAAGATACTGCTCTCTCACAGGCCCCATTGGTTTGGGGGTGGTGAGCAGAGCTTAAGCCCTGGGCAGAGCATATCAACTTTAGGAACTGCTTCCAAAAGTTTGAGGTAAACTGGACCCCTCTGTCAGAGACTATGCATTCAGGAATGCCATGTAATCTATAGATATGTGAAATAAACAGTTTAGCCAACGTCTTTGCAGATGGAATCTTGGAACAAGGTATGCAATGTACTTGTTTAAAAACAAATTGGTTACCACCCAAATAACTGTGTTTCCGCTTCTTTCAGGTAGTTTTACTATAAAGTCCATAGAGATTTCTTTCCAGGGGGCCGTTGGTCTAGCCCTATTTTGTAACAACCCTGCTGGCTTACCAGGAGGTCTCTTTGTCGAAACACAAATTGGACAACTAGCTACATAAGCTTCAATGTCCTTCTTCAAAGTAGGCCACCAGAATTGCCGCTTAACCAGATGTAGGGTTTTCACAAATCCAAAATGACCAGATGCTTTAGAATCATGGGCTTGTTGTAGTATTTGGCCCCTTAGCGTCTGTGGCACATACAACTTGGTTCCCACCCAAGCCAAACTATCTCTAACTGTATAGTCATTCGAATGAGCCAGGAACCAACCATCAAGTTTTAGGGCTTCTTTTAGTTGTGCGGTCAAGTCATTCGATAAATCCACTTCTTGTTTCTTCTTCTGGGCTCCAGTGATTACTGGGGCAGCTAGATGTTTTGTCGAAACAATTGGACGTATCACTTCCTGGTGAACACCATTATATTGGGGTAGTCTAGAGAGAGCATCCGCCATGAAATTCCTCCCCCCTGGAATGTACTTCAGTGAGAAATTGAACCGCTTGAAGTACTGGGCCCAGCGAACTTGTTTAGGGGACAGCTTCTGAGGCAGTTTTAGGGCCTCCAAATTTTTATGATCAGTCCATACCTCAAATGGATGTTTTTCTCCTTCCAGGAAATGTCTCCAGGTCAGTAAGGCCCAACAAACTGCAAAAGCTTCTTTTTCCCAGCTTCTTTTTCTTTTTCTTTTCTCAGTTTCAGATAGTTTACGGGAGGTATACTCGCAAGGCTGTAAGGTCCCTTTCTCATTGATTTGAACTAACACTGCTCCAATGGCCACATTACTCGCATCGGCTTGGATCACGAAAGGAGTGTCCATATCCGGGTGCTTCAGCACTGGTTCTGCAGCAAAGTCATTTTAGCTTTTCAAAGGCTGCTTGGCACTCCATGGACCACTCCAGTGGCTTGCTCGGCGTTGGCTTCCCCTCTCCTTTAGTTTTTAAGAGATTTGTGATTGGCATTGCTATCTTAGGAAAAGCTGGGATAAATTGCCAGTAAAAATTTGTGAATCCCAAGAAGCTCTGAAGTTGTTTCCTGGTGCTTGGGGGAGCCCATTCCAATATGGCATGTACTTTCTCTGGATTCATTTCTATGCCCTCAGATGAGATGCAATGCCCCAAATAGTCTATTTTATCTTGTTGGAATTCACATTTGGACAGTTTAGCATACAACTTAGCAGCACACAGTTTCTGTGGAACTGACCACACCAGTTTCACATGCTCATCCAGAGTTTCCATGTAGATAAGGATGTCATCAAGGTAAACCAGAACCCCTCTGTATAAATGTTCATGTAACACCTGATTGATCATCTGTATGAATATGGCTGGAGCCCCTTTCCCCTTCATATCTTTGTGCAGCTTGAAGTTGTTCAAATGCCTCATTGAGGAGTTTCCTGGCTTGGTCCAGTAAAAGATCTCTCTTTTCCCTCTCTTGACATGGCTCCTCCCTTCCATGCCAGTGAGTGGTTGTGATTCCTGGGGGAGGATCCTTCTCTGGATCCTTCCAGCCAACCCCTACCGACCATCTGGGCTTCACAGCTGGATCTTCTTCCAAATTGAGCTCTGCTAGTAATTCAGCTTCCTATATCAGTAAAGAATCATGCCCTCCAATGGCTCCCCAATCTTCCTGGTCACTAGTTGAAGATAACATGATGTTCAGGTCCCCTCGGAAGAAATTTGGGTATTTTCTCTGGGTGGGCTGGTAGAGTGAGATTCAGAATAATGTCAACTGGTGCTCCAATCAAAATTCAAGAAAGAAATACTTAGACTCTTTAAATTAGAGAAAAGATATCTTTTACTGAAAATGAAGTGGTAGCAACCATAGAATTCTGAATCTGAGAAATTAAGCGTGTGAATCACATATACAGTGATGGAAAAGTTCCCACCCCCAATAGTTCAACTGAATCTTCCAATTAGAAGTTGTGAATATGATCATGTGGGCATCTTCAGGTGGTGATGAGGCCTCTGTCCATTGACCTTGGCATATTTTGATAACAGGTTGCAGCTGCACACAAAAAAGAAAGCGAAGCGAGAAATAGAAACCTAACCCTGATGTATGCTCCCCCCTTCTCATTTTATGCAACAGTAGAATATAACACCTCCAACTCACTTCCCAGACTCACCCCCTCCTCCCCCCGTTACTTATGACAGCCGAAAGATGCAAAGTGATAGTAAAAGATCTTAAGCATTTCCCGATGACCTAGTATTCTTCACAGAAGAACCATTGGAGATGGAACCAAAATTAATACAGAAGATAGAAAAAATTGGGGAAGTAGCTGGCCTTAAAATTAATAAGGAGAAAACAAAAATGAAAATTTAAAATTCTAATAAATAAACTGAAGAAGGAATTAGAGAAAGGAATAGAAATAGGATTGCAGACTGCAAAATATGTTAAATATTTGGTCATTTGGTTGACAGCAATATGCTCATCAATAAAACATGATAATTATATTAGTTTAGATTTTGAAGGGTGAGCAAAAATATAGTTATCCTTGTGAGGAAAAATTGTGGCCATTAAGGTGAATATTCTATCAAAACTACCCTAACTGTTTCAAACAATCTTCATGAAATTAGACAAGATTTTTTTTTTCAGAGATAAACAAAATAATCACAAAATATATATGGGCGAGCAAAAGAGCAAAAATAAAATTAAGTGCATTGCAGGATAATAGAAGCCTTTCTACACAAAGACATTCACAACAACAATGTATGATATAACAATGTACAATTTTAGAGCAAATGAATGGAAAAGAAATGGAACAGGTTCATATGCTTCCAGAATCAAAGATAATAGATTGCATTTTTATGAAATTTTCATTGGGATTATACTTTATAATTGGATATTAATACATTTTAAATTTTATTTCATTCATGTGAAATTTTGGAATGTTATTTGATATTTTAAAGCTTTCTTTGTTTAAAGAAACATCTCTACAATTTGTCTCATTCTGTCTCTACATTTCTATATTTCAGCTTCATTTTTTTCTCAAAGGTATTACATTTAATAACAGTGTTGGTGAAAATATCTCCCTTGATAAATATGGAGAATTCATTGGTGGATTTGATATTATCAACTGGATCACATTCCCAAACCAGTCCTTTCTTAGGTCAAAGTTGGAATGGTAGATCCCACAGCTCTACCAAACAAGTTCTTCAATATTTCCATAGATTCCATCATATGGATAGCAGGCTTTAATAAGGTTAGTTATTTGAATCTAGATTGGTTACCCTTCATTTATGTAGCATAAAACATCTTTCCTATTAATTTATCATAACCTCATTTTTAACTAACCTATGTACAAATATTCTAGAGAAAGGAAAATATCTGTAAGAATGCTTACTTTTCTAGTAGCTGGTTTACAATATTGTACTTTTTATTTTGTTCCCTTATTAATTATGGAGAATCAATTTGCTGGTTTTGATGTAAAAGATGCAGTTTGGTGGACTAGATTTCATCAATCTAGTGACATCAAAATTAACAAATTGAGAAAATATATTGAATCAGTATAAAAATAGCCTTTAGATAGTGGGGAATGATGGTTATAGAAAAGCCACCAATATCAATCATAATAGATATTCAATGATTTTTTTTTCAGAAAAAAATACATCTCACAATGATGTCATCATGTTATTTTTGCTTATCAATATATTTTTTATTCTGTTGATTCTATATTAATAATATCTCTCCAAGCGCTACCTTTCCCCTCTGTATCTTAAAATATTCTTCTTCATTCACTGATAGGAATTGCCTTTGTCATTATGTAATGATCCTTGTGAGACAGGATACAGCAAGGCCAAAAAAGAAGGGCAGTCATTTTGTTGCTATGATTGCCATCTGTGTCCAGAGAGGAAAATAACAGATGAGAAAGGTAGGGAATTTCCAATTATAATGGGACTAAGCCATGAGGGTACAACACAGTGCATTATCCACTCTCTATTCTGTTCTTTTTCAGACATGGATGACTGTTCTCTGTATCCAGATGATCATTTTCCAAATCTTCATCGAAATATGTGTATTCCGAAGCAGATCAGCTTTTTGTCCTACAAAGAGTCTATGGGAATCATTCTAACTGTTCTTGCTCTTTGCTTTTCACTAAAGACAACTTTGTTCGATATAAAGACACCCCTATTGTCAAAGCCAACAATTGGAATCTTACATACATTATCCTTGTTTCTCTCCTGCTCACTTTCCTATGTGTGTTTTTATTTATTGGGAGACCTGATAAGATTATGTGCCTCATTCGACAATCAGCTTTTGGGGTCATTTTCTCTGTGGCAGTTTCTGGTGTATTGGCCAAAACATTTGTTGTGGTTCTAGCATTCATGGCCACCAAACCTGGATCCAAATTGAGGAAATGTGTGGGTGGAAGAATAATCAGTTACATTATTTTTTCCTGCTCTCTTGTTAAATTAAGCTTTTGTGCTGCGTGGCTGATAATGTCACCACCTTATCCAGATTTTGATGCACACTCAATCTCTGAAGAACTCATCCTAGAATGTAATGAAGACTCGGCCACGTTCTGCTGTGTTTTGGGATTTATGAGTTTTCTTGCTCTGGTTAGCTTCTCTGCTGCTTTTCTAGCTAGGATGTTACCTGACCCTTTCAATGAGGCTAAATTCATCAGCTTCAGCATGTTGATCTTCTGCAGTGTTTGGTTGTGTTTTATCCCAACCTATCTAAGCACAAGAGGGAAATATCTGTTGGCTTTGGAGACCTTCTCCATAATCTCCTCCAGTGCTGGATTATTGGTGTGCATCTTTCTTCCCAAATGTTTTATCATTTTGATGAGACCTGAATTGAACAATAAACATCATCTCATGAAAAGATAGTTTAGAACTTTGTCTGTTTGCCTCTGAGTTTCTGTATATACCTATATAATTTGATTGTTCTTGGAACTGTTATTATTGGGAGAATTTTTGTTAAGTCGAACAGATTGAATGAACAGCTATTTCTCTTATTTTCTTCTCCTGTTGCTTCTTCTTTCTGCATCATTTTCTCTTCTCTTTCTTCTCCTTTCTCCTTACTATCTTTACTACAAATCAACTATTTTCACCATCCTCCATCTGTGTTTTACTACAGTCTACTTTCCTGTTTACTATTGAAAAATTTCTAATAAAATCATAATATTTTTTTAGATTGATTTTTGATGGAGATCAGGAGAGGGACCCTACTTTTGCTCTTCTTATGCCTTATTTTGTTCAGATCATTCATTCATTCATTCATTCATTCATTCATTCATTCATTCATTCATTCACTGTTTGTTTGAGTGTCTATGTGAAGATATAAAACTATGTTTAATTGCATATAAAACTGTATTATTCTTTTCCTCCGATCTGCAGTGCTGACCTTCTTAATCTCCTTCGAAATTGTTTTATTTTATTTATTTGTGAAAACCTTACAATATAACAAAAACAAGAATAAACATCAGTTTAAACACAAAAAAATATGAACTAATAATAGGGAACAATAGGACAGGGATGGTAGGCACGATTGTGCACTTATGCCCACCCCTTACAGACCTCTTAGGAATGGGATGAGATCAATAAAGGTTAGTCTGAGGGGTGGGGGTTTGAGCAGGTGATTACAGAATCAAATCGTGAGTTTCAGACATTGACTACTCTGTTGCCGAAATTGAGTTTGGAGTGGTTTACATTTAGTTTATATCTATTGTGCATTCTAGTGTTGTTTTTGTTAGGGATAACATTGTTTACCCTAACTGGTTTAGGTGAAATAATA
>BLBF01000070.1:2414687-2431752 GCA_015471245.1 Laticauda colubrina
ATAGCACAAGCGTATCTGTTATTTTTACTGTATGTTAATAAACATACCAGCTTAGCTCACTCATTTATCTGTGTGCCTATCTGACTAACGCTGCACATTCTGTTTAGCTTGTCTCCCTAACCCTGGTTGGGGAACCCAGGCTTAACAGTTTTTGTTCAAGCTGAAATATTCATTAAGTGGCAAGATAACATATGATTTTGTGTACTATGCTTAAGTCTAATCTTAAGCCCATGTCACACTGCACCAACGAATGCAAAGTGGATGTAAAACAGACAAAAAAGCTTGCCATCCTTTGGTTAACGCGATGTACTCACTGCCTCCGTTTTGCTTCCTCTCTATCCGTCCAGCATCCATCTATTGACGTTTCATCTGCTCAAAAAGTTTTGGGCTGCCCCAAATTTTGCATGGAAAATGTATCCAGTTCATCCGTTTTGCATCCGCTACGCATCTGCTATGCATCCGTTCTGCATCTGTTACGCAACCGCGATATCCGCTTGGCATCTGTTCCGCATCTGCACAACTCGTATCCGCTCGGACGCAGGGAGGAAGCGGAACGGACACGGAACGGATGCGGAACGGATGCAGAATGGATGCAGAATGGATGCCAAGCGGAAAGAAAACGTTTAAAAAGGAAAAAACGTTCGCAGAGGGGACCTATCTTGGATATTAAGGATGTCTAGAGGATGCCTAGAGCATGCCTAGAGGATGCCTAGAGGATGCCTAGAGGATGCAAAGGGACACCTATACTGCCTATAAAAAGGGGGAGCAACTCACCTGCATCTCACTTTCAGAATAGCAGCCTAGCTGTGCAGACCTCTGCAGCCTTCATCTGACTCTTCTTCTTCCACAGCGTCCAGTCATGTCCACCGTGGATCGTAACACAGTGCTTTTGGCAGCCACCATACTTCTGCAACAGTGCGAAGCCATGTACAGGACCCGCGATGCTGAGAGGTCCTTCCTCCATGCCATGGGGTGTCAGCCCCAGTACTGATGAGAGATGTACTGAGGCCAGGCTTGGTTGTGGGATGGAAGAAGGAGTAGTGTAGTGGGGCTGTCTGGTCTGCAGCTGGGTGAGGACTGGCATGGGTGGCATCGCTGTCATCGGTGGCATCATTGTCATGGGTGGCATCGGTGGCATCAGTGGAACCAGTGGCAACGGTGCTGCCCAATGACTCTGTGCCTGGGCTGGGAAGGGCTGCTGCCTGTGCTGCTGGACCTTCTGGTAGCCGTAGCCCTGGTAGGTAAGGGGCTGTGGGAAGCCTTGGAATGGGAGGGACATCACCTGGGGTGGAGGTGGTGGAGCAGACCTGGACTGGGTGGGAGAAGGTTCCTCGGGGTCTGGAGGGTTGTGAAGCAGCTCAGTGATCCGGTCCTTCACCACCTGGTACTGGGGTTTCTCCATGTTCTTGAAGGTCTGGTTGACATAGGTGAGGAAGGCCTTGCAGTTGGAGGATGAGGAGTCAGTGCTAACCAGCTGAGAGAGGAGATCTATACTGGTGCGGATTGTGTCCCTGATCTCCAGCAGGACAGTGTGGCTCTGCCCCTCCTGCTGTCTGGCTCTCTGCCTTTCTGTGGAGGCGGAGCTGGGAGGGCTGGATGTGGGTACAACTGTGGTGGACTCGATGTCTCCTCTCTCCCACCACACCAGGGAGTCCTCCACGTGCTCCACCATGGTGACAACAGCTGTCCGCGGGTTCTCCGCCCTGGCACGCTCCACAGAAACCTGCCTGGAGACAGGGACTGACTGTCGGCTGGAAGAGGACTGGGTCATAGCAGGCTGCTGGAGAGAGAGGGTAGACAGAGGGGCTCCTGGTGCTCCTCAGTGGTGGATCTCATGCTCCAGGAAGCTGCACCTGGCCATGATGTAGGTCTCTCTGTCCATCAGCTTTACTGTGGCCTGGCCAGATTTCTTCAGGTGCAGCTTCCCGTACCAGGTGTGCATATGTTTCCACCAGCCGAGGAGCACCTCCGAAGTGTAACCCATACTCTCCGCCCTCTCTCTCCAAGCAGCCTGCTTCCTTTTGGTGTCCCTGTACAGCCGGTGTCCCTTCCACCACAGATAGTCATTCTCCCTCAGCCACTCCAGCACCTCATCCTCATGTTCCTCCTCGATGAAGTATTGCCTCCTCTCCCGTCCCCACATACGCCTCTTCCTCCGTTTGCAGGACCAGATGGGCCCTCATCAGAGGGGCTCCCAGGTGGTAGGGGCTGCTCCTCCACACCACCAGCAGCAGCAGCACCATCAGGATCATCATCATCATCATCATCATCACCAGCAGGATCATAATCATTATCATCAGCAGCAGCAGCAGCAGGATCATCAGCAGCACCAGCAGCAGCACCAGCAGCAGGATTAGCAGGACCAGAATCAGCAGCAGCAGAGTAATCACCAGGAGCCCCAGCAGCCCCAGCACCAGCAGCACAAGCAGGACCAGGAGCACGAGCAGGACCAGGAGCATGAGCAGGACGAGCAAGACCAGGAGCACGAGCAGGACGAGCAGTATGAGCAAGTCCAGGAGCACGAGCAGGACGAGCCAGTCCAGGAGCACGAACAGGACGAGCAGGACCAGCAGCAGCTTCAGCAGAGTACGCAGCAGAAGCACCACTGCCAGGAGCAGCTTCAGCAGAAGCCCCAGCAGAAGCAGAGTCAGGGACAGGGGGCAGGAGGGTGGCCCTGTCCCTCTTGCCAGGGATGGTGGCATGTTGCTGAAACTTTCGCTTCTTCCCCATGGTTCTGGAGTTGCTGGCTGGCAGGGAGGCTGGCAGGCACCGAGGTTGGCAGGAAGCCTGGCACCAAGGCTGGCACCAAGGCTGGCAGGAAGCCTGGCACCAAGGCTGGCACGAAGCCTGGAATGAAGGCTGGAAAGCAGGCAGGCACCAAGGCTGGCAGACAGCAAGGCTGGCAGGGAGGCAGACAGCAAGGCTGGCAGGGAGGCTGGCCAGGAGGCTTGGAGGCATGCTGGCAGCAAGGCTGGCAGCAAGGCTTGCAGGCAGGCATGCAGGCAGGGCAGGCAAGGACTTGATGTATCCTGCAGCAGGTCTTTCCTCTGAATGCTGGCCACGTGTAAGCTGCTTCCCTTTATATCCGGGGGCTTGTGCAATGCATCCCCCCCACATGTGCAATTAATGCTAGGCATCCGCTAGGCTTCCGCTCTGCATCCACTTCATCCGCTGTGCATCCGCTGTGCATCCGCTGTATCCGTTCCGCGTCCGCTTTGCTGAGGTCCCCTGGAAGCCCTGCGGATGTGCCATCCGCTCCCATTTGCTCCCATCCGCTTCCATCCTCTGGGCTTCCGTTCCGCCTCCACTTTGCCTCCGCCCTGCATCCTCCCCGCGTCCGTGTTATCCGCTCCGGTTATGCAAATTTTTGCCCCTTTTGAGAGCGGATAACAATGGATGGAACATTTTGCTTGTCCGTTGTGTCCTTTTTGCATCTGTTGGGCAGTGTGACATGGGCTTTAGTCATCATAGTTCAAGGTTGTCTAAGCCAAGAATCTCAAGTCTGGTACTGTAGGATATTCTTTTGTGAACGGTGGAATGTAGTATTCTTCTAGTAAAATACTTCTGGACTCATTTAATTGAATGCTCCCTTATGGGACATTGCTGATAACTGGTGCAGGGTTTGATAGGGTGTTTCCTATTTTTACTATTTGTTGCCTGTTTGTCAGGAAGGCACTTGTGAATTTAATTTTAATAGTAGTTTGTCAAATACCACTGAATCAAATGCTTTGCAGAAGTCAGTGTAAATTATATCTATTACTTTACCCTGGTCAAGAAGTGTAATCCATATGTTTTTGCAGTGCAGAAGTTGCAAATTGCAGGACTTTTTTCTGAAACCAAATTGTTTATTAAAGAGTAAGTTGTTAGATTCTAGGTGGAAGGTAGTGCATTGCTTAATAATTGATTCCATAATTTTGCATGTGAACTCAGCACAATGAGATTGGTCTGTAGTTTTCAACCTATTAAGGGTCACCTTTTTTGAAAATAAGGATGACAGTTGCAAAAGACAATAGATTTGGTAAAGAGCTGGTTCTGAATGATAACTCATATATTATGCTTCATGGTTCTGCTATGGTAGTGGAGAGCTTTTTTAAGAAGAATGCACATAAGCCATCAGAGTCAATAGATAAGGATGGTTTAAGGTTGCGTAGTGCGTTTTTTACAATATCTTCAGTAAAGTCAATTTGTAGATTGTTGCAGTTAGTTATTGTATGATTAAAAAAGGAGGGGCATGAGCCATTACTGTTAACAAAGAGTGAACTGAAGAACATGTTGAAGAGTTTTGCCTTAACAGCGTCATTTCCATTGCAGATCATGAGCTAGTTGTACTGAGATTTTAGAAGATCTGTCATGAGGACTCAACATCTGAAAGTAATAAATAATTAAACTTTCCCTCTTGTTCTAGTCTTGATTTCACCTGAGGAAACTTGTAGTTACACAGAATGGTTGCCATGTTGACACAGGTCTTAGTATGGGGTCCTCCAATGACAGCTACTGTATTGGTCTCATCATTACATTTGTAGTTGGGGATAATTTTATCTTTTGTAGATTGAAATTCCACTACTAAAAGATAAGTTGTAATGTTATCAAAATAGTCAGTCATGATGTAGAAACCAAGGGTAACATTGGATAAAATCCCAGAATGTACATTAATCTCCCTTTACAGCAAATGCCAGAGACAAAGTGTGTTGATAATTATAAGAAACCTTCAGGGAAAGTTATAAATCACATCATTATGATTTTTGCTTCAGAATTATACAGTAAATATTTTTTATGTTTTACATATATTCATAAATACAGAAAATGTCATTGTTTAGTCTGGACATCTGGCATATAATAATAGCCCTAGATTGTAGGGATTGCAAAGTAATAATTGGGAGAATTATTCTGTAGCCCACTTTCTTCTCTATTTAAGTCTCCTTTTCTGGAAAACTGTTATTGTCATGGTGAGATGTACAGTATCTTCCAGAATTAATTTGGGTGTTTGCAATAACATTCCTATCTGGAGTGATATTGGCTGAGCCTCCCTTCATGCATCCCCCCAACACAACTCACAGTGAAGACAGAAATCCCTAATCCAGTCCCAATCTTATTACACTATGTGACCTTGTTGCACAATGCACCGGCCCTGCAAGTCTGTTTTATTTTCCATTCAGAAGTCTGACAGCCCATGGGTAGAAACTGTTCTTCAGCATGGTTGGCTATGCTTCTATATCTCCTACCTAATGGTAGGAGAGTGAAGAAGTACTGATCGGTATGTGAGTCATCCCTGATAATTTTCCTCACTCTTTTAAGGCAGCAAGCCCTAGTGATGTCATCTAGTGGTATCAGGGAACAGCCAACAATGTTTTATGCTGTGCTCACCACCCTTTGTAATGTCTTCTGTATGCGGCTGTCAAGCCAGCATACCACATCATAATGCAATATATGAGGATGCTTTCTATTGTGGATGGGTAAAAGGAGGTCATCAGTTGTTGTTCCATTTTATTCTTTTGCAAGACCCTAAGGAAATGGAGTCTCTGTTGGGCCTTTCTGGCCATCTGGGTTGTGTTGTCCAGGTAAGATCTTCACTGAGGTAGACTCCCAGGAATTTAAAGGAGGAAACTCTCACCACACAGCCCCCCTTGATATAAAGTGAGGCAGGTTCCTCTCTTTTTCCAGAAGTCTAATGCCATCTCCTTTGTCTTGCTGATGTTTAGATGTTGTTGTTTTCTAGGCACCATGAAGATAATTTTTGAACCTCCCCCCCATATGCTGTTCATCTTCATGTGTAATGAGACCCAATATAGTAATATCATCTGTGAACTTAATGATCACAGTGGATGGGTCAGATAATACACAACCATGTGTGTACACTGAGCACAAAGCCCTGTGGGGAGCTCGTGCTAAGCTTCAGGGAGGTCGATGTGAAAAACCAGCCCTCACTGTTTGTGGTCAATCCCTCAGAAAGTCTTTGATCCAGTCGCAGAGGGAAGAGGGAAAATCCAAGTCAGTCAGCTTTTTGATAAAGATTATTGGCAAGATTGTATTAAAGACTGAGCTGTAGTCAATGGAAAACATCCTGACATCGTTTCTGAGTTTCTCCAGATAACTCGCTAGAGTATGTAAGGCAGTAGCTATAGCATCATCTGACGACCTGTTCCCCTGTAGGCAAATTGATGTTTGTCAAAGTCTGGTGGGAGGCATGTCCTAAGGTGTTGTAGAACCAGTCTTTCAAAGCATTTCATCACTACTGACATTAATGCAATAGGTCTGTAGTCATTTAGACAGTTAATTGCTGTTTTCTTGGGACTGGGACAATAGTGGCTGTTTTCAAGTATAATGAAACAGAGGCCATTTGCAGGGAGCTGTTAAAGATCTTTGTCAGGACCTCTGCTAATTGATCAGCACAAGTCTTTACCATTATCCCCAGCACCCCATCTGGACCTGCAGCTTTACTGGGATTCACAGCCTTCAGTGCAGCTCTCACTTGATGTTCATATAGGGTGAGTGGCTGCAAATCAGAAGGCTTACAGGCAGAAGCTATGGGGTCTGGTCTTTTCACCTTGTATGGGTGAAGAAGATGTTCAATGTTCTTCAACGAAAATGTTCAAGAAGACGTTCCTCTACCAACGAGGCATCAGCATTGGCCATGTTCCTCATATTGCTCTTATAGTTAGTTAGGTGCTGCAGTATGTAAGAGAGTATGGCATCAAAGTATTCATGCAGGCCTTGTTGTTCAAATGCACTCCACTCAGTGGTTTCAAAAACTGTTCTGCGCTGACTGAAAGCACCCTCTGGCCAGATTATCATTTAACCATTTTCATGACTGGCTAGGTTCTTTTCCTGAGAGGGACACACTTTGGGCATGACAGAAATGAAAGATGCTTCAATGTATCCAGGTAGGGGTGGGGAATTACTCTATATGCCTGTTTCAGGTTAGAGTATACACGGTCTAAAGTGTTCTTCCATCTGGTGAAAAATTGCATGTACTGCACAAACTTAGGGAGAACTCTCTTTAAATAAGCTTGACTAAAGTCCCCAGCCATGATAAGAGCACCCTCTGGGTGAGTTTGCTGCTGCCTGGAGATGATGTGATATAGCTTAGAAAGCACTGTGATGACATTGGCATCAGGTGGAATATAAACAGCTATAATAATTATCACAGTGATTTCTCTAGGCAGATAAAATGGCCTACATGTGACAGTCATCAGTTCCACATTGGGGAGAAATACATATAAACTACTTTGCTGTTAACTCACCAGTCACTTTGTATATGGATACAGAGTCCTCCTCCCTTGCTCTTACCAGAGTTGCCATTTCTATTAGAGCAATAAATGACTCAGCTTGTCAACTCCACTGCCACATCAGGAATAGCTGGATGTAGCCAGGTCTCTGTTACAATCATCACATAGCTTTTACGGATAATCCTGCTTGCTGCCATCTGCAGCTCTAATTCATCAATTTTGTGGATGAGGGATTTGGCATTGCTCAAAAAGACACTTGGCAGTGCTAGCCTATGGGGCTGCTTTTTGAGCTGAGCCAACAAACCAGCTCTAAGCCACACTTTTGTTTCTGCACTATTTGCTTTCATCAGCATCTCCCTGACCTGATGACAATCCATGGAGATCCCGGAAGCCTCGCGATGCAATTCAGTATGTTGTGGGACTGCTGAAAATCTCTGGTAATCCCAGATTGACTTGCAAACCCGATGTTTAGCAGCTCTATTAGTGTGTAGGAAAAATTTCCTCCTTGCTCTACACTGTGCACACACATTGATACACATATCATTCCAAACACCACACACTAATACCAGAAGCTTGTGGCCACTGCATGTGAACATATCACCATCTTGGTGGCAGAAAAGCAGGATCAGGAATAGGGGGAGGGGAGGAAATCAGCCTAACTGCCTGTTTGGTGGCAGAAAGGCAGGGGTGGCTACCAGTTCTGACCAGTTCAATAGAATCCCTTATTAACTTTCTAAGCAGTTTGAGGAACCAGTAGTTAGAATAAATTTTCTTTTGTTTTTTTCCACCCTTATTACATTCTTGGCAGAAAGCCTAGACTTACTGTCTCTGAAGGAGTTTTTTTTTTCTTTCTTTCTTGATATTTTCTTCAAGGGGAAGGATTGTTTTAAGCTTTTTACACTGCAAGCAGTGATGCTCATAAAAGCTTTTTAATGACAAGGAAACAATATGAGTGACATTCAACAAGGCCTCTTGGCTTCCTAGAAAGGTTGACATTCAAATCTGAATTTACATACCCTTTCTGAGTTTTGGTCTAAAACTGGGTTTTGGGGAAGTTTAATTATGTCCTTGGGGAAGTTTAATCCTGTGTTTACTGGTGGAAAATTTTCCCTATTCAACTTTGTTTGGAAGGAAAAAGATTAATCTCTATTCCTGAAAACAAACTGGGTTGAGAAATCTGGCTGGTTCCTGTTTGTTCTGGTAATTGGTTTAACAAGCAACACCTACCATTGTGATCTAATTACTTGTATTGTGTTTGAATTTTTTCCTGCCTCATGGTTTCTTTTTCTATCTGGGGAGGGAACCTTCCTTCACTACTTTAGTGGTATCGGACACTGTCCTTTTGGGGTGTACTTCCAAAAGGCAGAATGCAAGCTTGGCACTGATTTTTTACTGCCTTCCGGAAGGCTGGGGGGCATGTGAACTTTCCTTAAATCTGGATGATTTCCTTAGGATATCTTTTGAGGTTAGTGAGACAAGCTGGTGTCTTTAAGTGCTGCAAGTAGATCCAAAAATTGATTTTCCTGGGTGTGCTCTTTCTGGAAAACTTAAATGACTTTTCTGGTAAAGGGTTTCACTTTATGAGCAAGAGTTGGCTGCTGAGAGTTATCATTGCATTTTAATTATTTTAATTCTCAAGGTGTTCTGGCACCCTGCCTGATTAGCCATACCCACCAACTAAGCCATGCCCACAGAACCAGTTTTTAAAAATTTTGAATCCCATCCCTGCAGCAAGGCAGGATCAGGAATGAGTGGGGGGAGCAAAGCAGCCTAACTGCCTGTGGTTTATAGAGTCATCATATTGGCCCAAAAATCTGCGTCCTCATTTTATCCACTTTAAAGGGGTGGAAGGCTGAGTCCACATTGAGCGAGTCTGGATCAAAAGACTTAAACTCCTGGCAGTGAAGAGTTAGTTTACAAGACTGCATATTAATCCACCCAAGCTTTGAGTTTCCTATTCAGATCTTCAGTGGCTGGATTCTTCCCTGACCAGAAAGGAGTAATTTCCATATATTTTTGGCAATATTTGTGAAGTGGTTTGACTGTGTCTTCTTTCTGTGGCTGACAGGCAGTGAATGGTCTCAAATCACTCAACTATTTTTTATCTCCAAAGGGAGTACTGGAATTCACATTTTACCCACTTCTACATAAATCCATTTTTAAGCACTTCAGCAAACTGGCAGTTCAAATCAAAGGTATTAAGTGAATAAACTTGTATTTCAACATCATTGTAAAGCCCCTGTCACACTGCACCAACGGATGGAAAGAGGATGTAAAGCGGAGAAAAACACTTGCCATCCATTGGTTAATGCGATGGTTCCATTCTGTACTCACTGCCTCCGTTTTGCTTCCTCTCTATCAGTCCAGCATCCGTCTATTGACGTTTCATCCGCTCAAAAAGTTTTGGGCTGGCCAAAACTTTTGCGTGGAAAATGTATCCAGTTCATCCGTTCTGCATCCGCTACGCATGTGCTACGCATCCGTTCTGCATCCGTTACGCATCCGTTATATCCGCTAGGCATCCATTACGCATCCGTGCAACTCAAATCCGCTCAGACGCAAGGAGGAAGCGGAACGGATGCAGAACGGAAGCGCAGTGTTAGTAGCATGGACGGAGAAAGGATGAAAGCGGATGCAGCATGCAAAGAAAGCATTTAAAATGGAAAAAACGTTTGCAGAGGGGACCTATCTCAGATAATAAGGATGTCTAGAGGATGCCTAGAGGATGCAAAAGGACACATAGGTAAAAATCTATACTGCCTATAAAAAGGGGGAGCAACTCACCTGCATCTCACTTTCAGACCAGCAGCCCTGCTGTGCAGACCTCTGCAGCCTTCATCTGACTCTTCCTATTCCACAGCATCCAGTCATCTCCACCATGGATCGCAACAAACTCCTTTTGGTAGCCACCATCCTTCTGCAACAGTGCGAAGCCATCTACAGGCTCTTTCAACTCTACTACGGGAAGAAAAGGAGGCAGCCAAGAAGCATCTGGGTCTGAAGATGAATCGGGAGAAGAGCAGAGTACGGACTGTACAACAAGCTAATGGTGGAGCTGAGGAACGAAGACACTCGTGCATTCCAGAACTTCATGAGGATGCCTCCAGCCATGTTTGACGAAGTTGTGCAGCAGCCGACACCCAGGTTGACCAAGCAGAGCACCAACTTCCATCCCAGCCTGGACCCTGGGCTCAAGGTGGCACTGACTCTGCACCACCTGGCCTCAGAACCATGTGCAGGAGCATGCAGTACACCTGGAGGGTGCCACACAACACCATCAGCATTGTGGTCAGAGAAGTGGTGCAGGCCATCATCAAAGAACACCTGGAGGAGCTCCTCCAGTGCCCCTCCACTGAAGAAGGATGGAAGAAAGTTGAAGAGCAGTGGTATAAGAGGTGGAACCTTCCCCACACTGTTGGAGCCATAGATGGGAAGCACATGGCCTGCAAAGCACCAACCAAATCAGGGTCCACTTATTTCATCTACAAGGGCTTCTTCTGTATTGTCCTCTTCGCCATGGTCGATGCTGACTACAATCTTCAGGCAACGGGTCATGTTCAGATGCCCAGGTATACGCCAGTGACCTCAAGGAGGGGCTGGAACACAACCTCATCATGGGCTTCCCAGATCCAGACCCCCTGCCCAACGACACAGAAGATGTGCCCTACTTCATCGTGGGGGATGACGCCTTCTCCCTCAGAACCTACCTCATGAAGCCCTACACTTCCAGACTCCTCAACCGTGAAGAGAGGATCTTCAACTACAGGCTGTCCAAGCCAAGGCGGGTGGTGGAGAACGCCTTTGGCATCCTGGCCAACAGTTTCCAGGTACTTCTCACCACCATGCAGCATCGCCCAGAGACCGTGAGGAGGATCATGGAAGCTTGCTGCATCCTGCACAATCTCATGCGCACCTGCTACCCAGTCTTGCAGAACAGGCTCATGGACCTCCAACAAGACAATGGGGGCATGGAGCCTTGGGAATGGAGGCAAGGGCAAAACCTAATAGACACTGAGGATGTGCAAGGCCCCAACAGAGCCTCATGTGAAGGATAGAAGCAGCGCAACCTCCTGAAACACTGGTGCAACTCCCCAGCTGGAGCGGTGGAGTGGCAAGACAGGATGGTAGATGATTAATGGATGCTTCCTTCAGCCTGTCTCATCACATGGATGAGATTGGGCCATGTATGTTGGGTGGGCCTACAATGAACAGGGCATTTAATAAAGAGTTGTGTTTATGTTGACATGTGTGGATCAATGCTTACATTGTTGTTGATAATGAAGGGCCATAGGTATGGCATCTGGGAGGGTGGACCATACAGTCCCACTATGCTTGCACTGGAGGTTTATCTATCCCACAGCTATTACCCATCCCAAAGGTATCCCTGCCCACCCCACTGATATCCTTACCCATCCCACAGCTATTACCCATTCCAAAGGTATCCCTGCCCACCCCACTGCTATCCTTACCCATCCCACAAACATGCAAAGGCTTAAACCATTTCTAAAAGTTTCCACCAAGACTTTATTTAATAAAATAAATGAGGCAAGTGTGTGAAGCAAAGATAAACTTTATTAATCACAAGCTGTAAAAAAAAAAAATGACCCAAGTCAAGTGTCCAAATAAAGACTACAGGTAGCCACCCAGTCTCTGGCACTCCTCTTGGTCACTCAAAGGTGTGCCCAGTCTTGGGGGTGAAGGGTCCAGGTGCTGTGGAGGTGGTTGGTGCTGGAGTGCTGGTCTGAAGCACCACTGGGGTGCCTGGCCCCGAGAGGACAACAGGTGATGGTGTGTTGAGGAAGCTCTCGGACAGCTGGCTCAGCCCCGTGATGTTGAGAGCTCCTTCCTCCATGCCATGTGGTGTCAGCCCCAGTACCGAGGACAGATGTACTGAGGCCGGGCTTGGCTGTGGGGTGGAGGAAGGAGCAGTGTAGAGGGGCTGTCTGGTCTGCAGCTGGGTGAGGACTGGCATGGGTGGAATCGCTGTCATCGGTGGCATCATTGGCATAGGTGGCATCGGTGGCAACGGTGGAACTGGTGGCAACGGTGTCACCCGATGACTCTGTGCCTGGCCTGGGAAGGGCTGCTGCCTGAGCTGCTGGACCTCCTGGTAACCATAGCCCTGGTAGGTGAGGGCCTGTGGGAAGCCTTGGAATGGGAGGGACATCACCTGGGGTGTAGGAGCAAACCTGGACTGGGTGGGAGCAGGTTCCTCTGGGTCTGGAGGGTTGTGAAACAGCTTGGTGTTCCGGTCCTTCACCACCTGGTACTGGGGTTCCACCATGTCCGTGAGGGTCTGGTTGACATAGGTGAGGAAGGGCTTGCAGTTGGGGGATGAGGCGTCACTGTGGACCAGCTGAGAGAGGAGATCTATGCTGCTTTGGATGGTGTCCCTGAACTCCAGCAGGAAGGTGTGGCTCTGCCCCTCCTGTCTGGCTCTCTGCCTTTCTGTGGAGGTGGAGCTGGGGGCGGATGCAGGTAGGGCTGTGGTGGAAGTGCTGTCTCCTTTCTCCCACTGCACCAGGGAGTCCTCCACGCGCTCCACCATAGTTAAAACACCTGTCCGCGGGTTCTCCGCTGTGGCACGCTCTACAGAAACCTGCCTGGAGACAGGAACTGACTCTCAGCCGGAAGAGGACTGGCTCTCAGCAGGCTGCTGGAGAGCGAGGGTCGTGAGAGGGGCTGCTTCTGCTGCTGCTCCTCGGTGGCGGATCTCACCCTCTAGGAAGCTGCACCTGGCCATGACGTAGGTCTCTCTGTCCATCATCTTAAATGTGGCCTGGCCAGATTTCTTGAGGTGCAGCTTCCTGTACCAGGTGTGCATATATTTCCACCAGCTGAGGAGCACCTCCGATGTGTAGCCCAGACCCTCTGCCTTCTCTCTCCAAGCAGCCTGCTTCCTTTTGGTGTCCCTGTACAGCCGGTGTCCCTTCCGCCACAGATAGTCATTCTCTCTCAGCCACTCCAGCACCTTATCCTCGTGTTCCTCCTCAATGGAGTATTGCCTCCTCTCCCATTCCCGCATATGCCTCTTCCTCCCTTTGCCAGGACCAGATGGGCCCTCATCAGAGGGACTTCCAGTTTGTAGGTGCTGCTCCTCCACACCACCAGCAGCAGCAGCAGGATCATCATCAGCAGCAGCACCAGCACCAGCACCAGCACCAGCACCAGCAGGATCATTATCATCATCATCATCAGCAGCAGCAGCAGCAGCACGAGCAAGACCAGGAGCACCAGCAGGACCAGGAGCATGAGCAGGACCAGGAGCATGAGCAGGACCAGCAGGATGAGCAGGACCAGCAGGACGAGCAGGACGATCAAGACCAGGAGCACGAGCAGGACGAGCAGGACGAGCAAGTCCAGGAGCACGAGCAGGATGAGCAGGACCAGCAGGACGAGGAGCAGTTTCAGCAGAGTAAGCACCAGCAGAAGCACCACCTCCAGAAGCAGCCTCAGCAGAGTAAGCACGAGCAGAAGCACCACCGTCAGAAGCATCATCATCAGCTCCTTCAGAAGGAGAAGCAGCAGAAGCCTCAGCCGCAGAAGAGCGAGCCCGTGCTACAGAAGCCCCAGCAGAAGCAGAGTGAGGTCCAGGGGGCAGGAGGGTGGCCCTGTCCCTCTTGCCAGGGCTGGCAGCAGATGGCTGAGGCTTCCTCTTTTTCCCAATTTTTTTGGGTTTGCTAGCTGGCAGGGAGGCTGGCAGGAAGGCTAGCAGGCAGGCAGGCATCAAGGCTGGCAGGCATCAAGGCTGGCAGGCAGGCAGGCACCAAGGCAGGCAGGGAGGCTGGCAGGGAGGCAGGCAGCAAGGCAGGCAGCAAGGCTGGCAGAGAGGCAGGCACCAAGGCTGGCAGGGAGGCAGGCAGCAAGGCAGGCAGGCAAGGCACTCAATGCGTCTGGCAGCAGGTCTTTCCTCAGAATGGTGACCCACTTCCGAGCTGCTTTCCTTTATATCCGCGGGGCTGATGCAATAAATCCCCCCTGCATGCGCAATTAACGCCAGGCTGGGCATTTGTTAGGCTTCCGCTCTGCATCCGCTTCATCCGCTAGGCATCCGCTGTGCATCCGCTTCATCTGCTCGGCGTCCGTTCTGCATCCGCTGTATCTGTTCTGCATCCACTTTGCTGAGGTGCCCCAGAAGCTTAGCGGATGTGCCATCCGCTCCCATCCATTTCCATCCGCTAGGCTTCCGCTCTGCATCCATTTTCCATCCATCCTGCATCCTCCCCCCGTCCATTCCTTTCCGTGTTATCCACTCTGGTTATGCAAATTTTCGCCCCTTTTGAGATTGGATAACAACGGATGGAACATTTTTCTCATCTGCTGTGTCCTTTTTACAAACGTTTTGCATCCATTGGGCAGTGTGACAGGGCCTTTAAGTGGATCAGAACTTTTTAGTATTATAGTCCTTTTCAATCATCCCTGGCCAAAATATCTTTAAATCAGAGTTTTTCAATGTTACCAATTGCACAAAAAAACACCTTTGTTTCTGGTTGCATGCAATTTGGACTAAAGGATAAGTTAGCATGACTATCTTTTTATTCCTCCCATTGATGCTATGCTTATTGGAAACTGAGAGATAATCTCCCATGTTAGTTCCAGCATATTTTGTTTGGGGCATTTATTTGTTTCTTTGGTCTCATTTTTATTTTCATATCTCTGCTTGAGTGCCTTGTCCCATTTTGTGAATGGGTCACAGGCTATAAATAGATTTTGGATTGTTAGTTTAGGCACATATAACTGTTCTCAAGTTCAAAGTCAATATAATACAAAGTACATCATGGCCATGTTCCCTCAATACAGGACATATAATGATTAGTGTAACAGATTATAAATTGATTTTTGATTGTTCTTTTCAGACACAGCTGACTGTTCTCCATGTCCAGAAGATCAATACCCAAATCACAACAAAAATTAATGTATTCCAAAAGTCACAACATTCTTATCATATGAAAATGCTCTGGGAATAAGTTTGGCTGTTTGTGCTCTTTCTTTTGCTTTCATCACTTCTTATGTGCTCAGTCTCTTCATTCAACACAGGGACACTCCCATTGTCAAAGCCAACAACAGGAATCTCACCTACATTATCCTCATCTCTCTTCTACTATCTTTCCTTTGTGTCTTGTTATTCATTGGGAGACCAAATAAATTTGTATGTCTTCTTCAACAACCAGCTTTTGGTATTATCTTCTCAGTGGCAGTTTCCTGTTTGTTGGACAAAACTATTGTGGTTGTCTTAGCATTCATGGTTACCAAGCCTGGGTCAAAAATGAGGAAGTGAGTGGGGAAAAAATGGTGAGCTCCATTGTATTTTCCTGCACTCTTGTTCAAGCCATCATTTGTGCTCCATGGTTGATGACATTCTCACCATACGCAGATTCTGATAAACAATGAGACATTCTTCAATGTCTCAAGAAATTGTACTACAATGCAATGAAGGATCAGTGACCATGTTTTATTGTGTCTTGGGTTTTATGGGCTTCTTAGCCATTGTCAGCTTCTCTGCAGCTTTTCTGGCCAAGAAATTACCTGACAGTTTCAATGAAGCCAAATTCATCATCTTCAGCATTGTTTGTCTGCAGTGTTTGATTATCTTTTGTTCCAAGCTACTTGAGTACCAAAGGAAAATATATGGTGGCTGTGGAGATCTTCTTCATCTTATCTTCCAGTGCTGGCTTGTTTGGTTGTATTTTTGCCCCCAAATGTTTTATCATTCTGTTGAGACCTGAACAGAACAACAAGCATTTGCTCATGAAGAGATAATTTTTAAATCCTGAAAAATTATTACCAGTAACTAATGCAAAATCTGTTTGAATGAGATGAGGTCAAAAAACTCAAAGTCCACCAACTTGTCATAATAGAACATTGCACCACATTAAGACAAAGTACTTTTTTCAAAGTACTTTTATTACAATGTGATCAGATGCACTGAATTTATTATTGTGAAGAATACAGGTAATCCTTGACTTAGAAACATTTGTTTAGTGACAATTCAAGGTTAAAACAGTGCTGGAAAATAGTGCCTTACGAGTGATCCTCCAATTTACAATTATTACAGCATTCCAGGTCTTCTCAAGTGGTTTCTGAGAAACATAGTCTATGGGGGAAGCTGGCTTAATTTAACAACATTATGCTTCATTTAACAACTGGGTGATTCATTTAAGACCATGGAAAAATGAGAGTAAAATTGGGAGTGACTCACTTAACAACTGCCTCACTTAGGAATAGAAGTTCCAGTCCCAATTATGATTGAAAATTCAGAATTAGTTGCAATATGACTGTTCTAAACATATTTACATTGATTTTTAATATTCTATGCTATGAAGATATAATAAAGCATTTTCAAAATCTGATAGAATTCTAGTGCCATTATAGATATAGTATCTTTGGAAGGCATCAAGATATTGTCTATATCTGCAATAATTTAGAAGTATCAGAAGAATTAATTTATATTCCAATTTTAGGGCACTGCACACCAGAACAATTAGACACAAGGATGCTTACAATTAATTCCCAAAAAACTGTCAAATAATTTACTAAGACAATATCATTGTTATTCTTGTCATCCTTCCTAGTCCCACTTATGACTATAATTATGTAGCTTGTATCTTTACAAGTTATATTGTTTTATTTGTTTCCTAGTATATTTTGATTGCTTATTAGTAACTTATGATTATCACTAAGTGTATTTTATGATTCTTGATGAATGTACTTTATTTTTTTCTTAATGCACACTGAGAGCATATACACCAAGACAAATTCCTTGTGTGTCCAATCACACTTGCCCGATAAAGAATTCTATTCTATTCTATTCTATTCTATTCTATTCTATTCTATTCTAT
>BLBF01000070.1:2445706-2480432 GCA_015471245.1 Laticauda colubrina
AGAACCACTCCTCTTTTCTTACATTGAATCAAAGAAGTAAATATTTTACCTAATTTTGGCTGTACTAACAATTGCTCATGTTGCTTTTTAATATGAACTTCTTGTAAGCAAATTATATCAAATTTTAATTTCTCTAATTTGTGAAAGATTTTCCTTCTTTTAACAGCTGAGTTAAGTCCATTTATATTCATTGTAATCAGTTTTTTTTTCTTCCATGATTATGCTTTATATTTAGGTCTAACAGCTCTCGTAGCTCTCACTTCACGTTGTTCTTTACTGTCTATCTGTCCACCTACAACTCCTTTCTCTTTTTCAATCTCCAGTTGTTCCTCCTGAAGCTCAATTAACGAGACCTCTTTCTCTGCCTCCTCTTTTTTTCTTCCAAAAAATTCTGCATAAAAAAGTTCTGCTTTTTCAATCGAGTCAATTCTATGTCTCTGCTCTTGCCACGTAAAAATTAGTCCTTCTGGTATCAGCCATCTATAGTTCACTTCATTTTCCAATAGCATTTTGGTCAAAAATCGATATTCTCTTCTCATCTCTCTCACTCTTCTAGGTATTTGTTTTAAAACTACAATCTCTTTGCCTTTATATTTCAATGCTTTTTCTCTTGCCTCTTGTAATATTTGTGTTCTGATGGATTTTTTAGTAAATCTAATATGTACTTCCTTTGGTAGTTCATTTCTCATCGCATATCTTGTATAAACTCGGTATATCTCATCTACTCCGTCCATCATTTTTTCCTCAGTAATTTCCAGAAGATCTGCCAATATTTCTATCATTATCACAGCCAAGTTTTCTCCTTTTTCCTCTTCTATATTTTGGAATCTAAGATAAATTTCTGATCTTTCCATCTCTCACCTCAACATCCCATTTTTTTCTTGTTCTACCACTGTTAATCTAGTGTCAATATTTCCAATCTTCTCCTCTCTTTGTTTTCCTTCTTCCTCAATTTTTGGAATCTCTCCTCATACTTTCCCATCATTTGTTTAAAATTTTCATCAGATTTCTCTATTTTTTTATCCATGGTATCTATTTTTATCTTAATATCTTGAATTCCTTGCATAATCATCTGTAAATTTACTTTTTCTTGTTCCTTATCTTGCTTCAACATTGTCTGAATTAAAAGCTGTCCTTCAAGTGGTGGGGAAGCAGAGGTAGAAGCAAAAACGCCGAATGGTTTTGGCTTCCTGCTCATTTTAATATTTCCAAGGCTTCAAGCTCTCTTTGACTTTGAATCCAGCTGGTATAGTAACCAAATATAGTCCAAAAAAAATAAAAATAAAAAAAAGAAATCCAATAGTAAAAAGCCCAAAACCAAAAAAGAAAAAAGGAAAAAGGAAAAAGAAAGGTCTTCAGGTTCTTCTAGACCCTAATCCAATTAAAATAAATGGAAGAAGCGAAGGGGCAAGAGAAAAAAAAAGAAAAAAAAGAAAAAAAAGAAAAAAGAAAGAGCTCTGAGGCTTTCCCTTTAAAATAAAGAAGCAAAAATACTAGAGTTAAAATTTACAAAAAGGCTGGCAAGTAGGAGTTTCAAAGGTATATATATATATATATATATATATACACTGCACACTGTACACTGCACTTTATTTCTTTATCCAAGGCTCTTATTATGACTGTCTTCTCCAGCAGCTTCAAAGCCAAGCCTCAAATGTTGAAATATTGATAAGAGTCCAAGAGAGCACCTGTAATAATATTTTACTCTATTCTCCCTCTATCTTATCACATTAAAATGTCCTTGAAAAGAAGTGCTTTTCTCCCCAATTCATATAAAATATTTTCAAGCCTCTAGTTGGCAGTGTTGCAGCATCTCTTAATACTCTTTCCCCCCCCAGCCAAAAGAAAAAATATTTATAAAGAACTCAAACAAAAAAAAAAGATAGCCAAAGGGAGCCTCTATCCTAAAAAGAAAGATAAAAAGATAAAAAATAAAAATCAAGTGAACAATAAAAATATATATAAGAGAAAATTCAGTCCGGTTACCTACAAAGTCACCTTAAAGTCCTCAAAGGAAATAAGAAAAAAAATCCAAGTCTCAATTTGACATCACTTAAACGCCGCTCAACCAAGGTTCAGTCAAACATAAATAAAGCCACAGATTTCTTCTTTGTTCAGGATGTCCTTTCAAGTCTTAATCAATTTATAATGCAAAAGAATTTCTCACCCAACCGATACACACTCATTTAAATCCCTTTCTTTCCGGAGTTGTCCCGACTTCAGCAGCTTTGAAGGCTGCCTTTCTGCTTCCAGCAAAAGGGCTTCTCCCGGATCAAACCAGTGATTTTGCGATATCTCTGGGATCCGGGGACTGTGCCCTTCACAATCCCCGTCTTTACGGGACGGTTTAGGTCCGTTAGAACCGACCAGAGGCAAAAATATCAGCTGAGATCTCAGAGCCCCGAGATCGCAGCTGTAACACCAAGACGTAGCTCCGCCTTCTCCTCCGTCCCCTAATCATCTTTGTTGCTCTTCTCTGCACTCTTTCTAGAGTCTCAACATCTTTTTAGATATATAAATCAATATTTATTCAGGGTTATTAAAATTAGATAAAATGACCAAATAGAATTTACTAGCCAGAAATCTTATTGCTTTGTAATATATGCCATCTCTCTGGAAGACAGCCTTTCAACTTTATTTCAGGATGGTGACTCAGCTCTACCAGCACATTTTGTCTTTGGCATTTGCTGTAAAGGAGATCAGTAAAAATCCTCATATTTTGCCCAATCTCACTCTGGGCTTCCATATCTATAACAGCCATTTTATTGCAAGCTGGACATATCATGCCTCAATGGAACTCTTCTCAACACAAGGCAAGTTCATTCCTCACTACAAGTGTGATACATAGAACAATCCAGTGTCAGTCATTGGAGGGCCTAATTCAGAAATCTTTATCCACATGTCAGCTGTCCTAACCATTTACACGGTTCCATAAGTAAGATATTTTCTTCTCTTTTTAAATTTTATTTTCATATGTTATCATTCATAAGCCCACACATACCTTTTTTGGGCATTAAGATAAGTTGTTATCCAAATCATCACTTTAATTAAAATAATGACACCTTGATATTTCAGCAATGAGAAAGTATTTATTAAAATATTTTCATATTAAAAATAGTTCTGAAGGAATTGTTTGTTCATAGCTTTTGATGTTAGACAGAGTGGGATTTGTCTGTGCTATTATAAATAATGACTTGGGTTTTGGATCAATGAATAAACTTGATTTGGGGCATGATGGCTTAGCAGTTCAGCTTGTCAGCTGGAAAACTGACAGCCTTGGTTCAAGACCCAAGTGTCATGCAACAGGGTGAGCTCCAATTCCTGCTCCTGCTCATCTAGCAGTTTGAAAGCATTCAAATACAAGTAGATTAATAGGCACCACTTCATGAGAAGGTTACAGCATTCCATGCATTTTTGGCATTTAGCCATGTTGACCACATGACCACAGAAAATGACTTTAGACAACACTGAGTCACTCAGCCAAGAAACAGAGATGAGCACCAGCCAAGAAACAGAGATGAGTTGAACATGACTGGATAGGGAAATGTTTACCTTGATAAATTTGATGAACAAAATAGCATTAAAATCAGGATAAAATGTGGTACCCAAGAGTCCCTTTGAAGAAACATCCTGCAGCTTTTCTGTTTTAGTTCACAATCTAACCAAAGTAAGATTTGTCCTTAATATTGACTAACATGACAAAATGAGAAATAATTCAAACTTGATTTTTAGGATTTCTCTGTAGGAAAAATCCATATAATTTAATTATTTTGGGACAGAACTATTTGATACATACAGATATGTTTGACATGGCTTTACAAACCAATTATTCTATTTTTCAGAAATAAGTTATGAAACAAATGTAGAAGTTCTCCCTCTCCTATGAAATATTCTTTCAAGCAAAGATGGAACCATTATTCAATTAAACCAGCCAATTTATAAAAACAATCAGCAAGAGGAATATTACTTATAATCAGGATGAAACAACACTATTCAGAGAGGAAATGTCAGTTTATATTCAAATGGCTTGCCTGACTATTAATGGCTGATTTGTCAGAGTGCCAGCTTGTAGAAATTCCCTGACATTTTTGGACATGGGTCAGTCTAGGATGGTCACATTTTCCCAAATGAAACTGATTAAATCTGTCTATATATTGTGAAATTAAACATTTTTCATCATGTCTTCTGAATGCTAACTGATATTGATGGATGTGTTCTGCTAGTCTTCTGCCAGTTTGTGGTTGTTGTAGTCCTTATACTGTATGTTGAAGACGACTCCTGTTTTCTTCTTCTAGAGTTGTTGGAGGTCTTTTGGTTTGCTTTGGAAATTTTGAACGGCTTTAGTTGGCTTGTGTGCTACAGTGATTTCATGTGTTTGTAGAAGTCTGTTGGTGGTTTCTGAGATATTTTTGATGTATAGCAGGGTAATTCTTTTAGGGTTTGAGTTGGTTATGCTATATTGGGTTGAGTAGTTAAGCAGAAGTTTATGAGAGCCATAATCCTAGGTGTTTTGATCTTTGTATATTTGATTAAGTCAGGTGTTCTGTGGAGCAATGTGGTCATGGATACTTTGCCTATTCTGGATCTGTAGACATGAACAGGACTGTGACTGCAACTTTATCAAAAAGTCCCTGACCACTCAGCCCAATAGACAGCATAATTATCACAAACCCTAAAAAGAATTAAAAGAAAAAAGAAAAAAAACCAGAAGTAATCTATAACACACAATGTAAAGATTGCAACAACCACTATGTAGGGCAAACAGGCAGAAGACTGGCAGAATTCATCCATGAACACCAACTAGCAGTCAGAAAACATTAAAATTCTTTAATTTCACAGCATATAAACAGCTTTAACAATAGTTTCAACTGGAAAAATGTGATAATCTTTGACCAGGCTAAATCCAAAAATAAATGAACAAAAAGAACCAAAGAATCTCTAGGACCAACACTGACAGCCCAACTCCTTTCATATAAATTGACAGCAAACTGCACTCCTTACTAACACTGATGATGTTACCTAGTTTAGGTAATGAAACATCTGCAAGAAAACCAGCAAACTCAGAGACCACCAAAGTCCCGTCATTACAATCCTGATCTACAAATATTCTTCTTTGTTACTATTCAAAGATTTCCTTTTATCAGAGCATGTTTTCTAAAAGCATAAAAAATTAATGTTTGCTTATGGTAAGTATAAAGTGAAGTTTACTATGATCAAACAAGGTGGTCTTTGCTTATTTATGCACAAAATTAACATGCATTCATTGATGCAACAACATTAACAGAAAAATATACCAGCTGAAGCAACCTGATATAGATAGATATTTTGTAATTTCTCCATGTAGTGCTGAGATAGAGCATCCAAAATTTTATCTGTTTTTTATTTGAAGTATTGCCACTCATAACAAAGTATTTTGACTTAAATGTCTTCAGTTTGGCATTTTTGTAACCTATACGCTGATTGCTGATTGATTGATTCCATAACTTCAAGTGATTCTCAACCATTGGCAGTTTTCTGGACAAATCCATACAGCTTCCTTGGCAAGGCTTTTCTAAGTAATTTATCATTACCCTTTTTCTAGGGCTGAGAGAAAATGACTGGCCCATGGTCAATCAGATACTTTGTGTCTAAGGCAAGACTACAACTCATGGCATCCTGGTTTATCGCCTGGTTCCTTTATAGCCTGGTTACTACACCAAACTGGTTATTTAGGTTATTCGAATATTTTGAAGAGATTCCAAATGGAATTATTCCAAATAATGACCTTTATTACCAAATGGTATAGCTAGTAGCCCCAATTCATCCATACTCACTGAATCTAATTGAAATTAAAATATTTAATCAATTTTAAGATCACTGCCCCATGCCCTCTTTTTCTTCTTCTTCTTTACCTATTTAAGTTCACCTATGGTTCTTCTGCTGAGTTAAGATTGCTTTCTACCACCAGATGTTCCCAAATGTCAACAGACAACGTAGAGGAATTCTTCAGTTACTCTTACATTTCCAGTGGAGGTGGATTGTGGTATTATTTGACAATGGAGAGAGGTTTATTTAGAAAGTTGTTCCCATGTTTTCTCAGAAAGGAATCTGTTTTGATTTCATTGAAAGATTCCCAATAATCACTTTTGTTGATAACCTTGATAAGATGGTGACAGAAGGATTTCAAACATACCACGTTGTAACAGAAAGCATTGCTAATGTTTCTATTATTTATGGTGATATTAAAGGCCCGGTCCCACTGGCCGACAGACGCAAAACATATGCATAAAGGACACAGTGGACAAGCAAAATTTCGGGGATGGCTCCATCCATTGTCATCCACTCCAAAAGGTGGTGAAAATTTGCATAAACAGAATGGAAAAGAACGGAAAAGAATGGATGTGGGTAGTATGTAGCAGGGATATTAAATGGATGTTCATAGGAAGCCAAGTGGATGACAGCGGATGGAAGCAGATGACACATCCGAAGGGCTTCCGGGGGAGAATTTTGAAGCGGATGCATAGTGGAAGGGGCAGATGCATAGCGGATGAAGTGGATGCATCACAGATGCCTATAGGAAACAAAAGGGATGCCGGGCAGATGTATATCAGATACAAAGCATTCACTGCACATGCGGGGAGTATGAATTGCGTTAGCTCCGTGGATATAAAAGGATGCAGCACGCACGCAGTAAGCATACAGGGGAAAGACGTGCTGCCACATACATCTAGCAGGAACACCATGGTACGTCAGTCAGGCAAGAAGAGGAAGCCCGTGCCGACTCGTTCCAGCCCTGGCAAGAAGGCCAGAACCAGCATCCCACCCCCTGGAACTGACTCTGAAGCTGCTGCTGCTGCTGCTGCTGCTGTTGTGGTGAACCAGCCCCAAGGCCCTCCAAGCCCTGCTGCTGAAGGCCCTGCTGCTCAAGCCCCTGAAGGCCCTGCTGCTCAAGACCCTGAAGGCCCTGCTGAAGGCCCTGCCAGAGGGAGGAAGAGGCAAGGAAAGGAGAAGGGAGAGACAAAACAGTACACCATTTCTGAGGAGCATGAGTATGAGGTGCTGGAATGGCTGAGGGAGAACGAGTACCTGTGGAGAAAGGGCCACAGACTGTATCGTGACACCAAGAAGCAGCAGGCAGCTTGGAGAGACCTGGGCTAAATTGCAGAAGTACTCCTTGGATGGTGGAAGCACATGCACACCTAGTATGGCAAGCCACATCTCCAGAAAAATGGGCAGGCCACTGTCAAGCTCACTGACTGGGAGATGTACATCATGGCCAAGTGCAGTTTCCTGGAGGGTGAGATATGCCACTAAGGAGCAGCCCCTCTGAGACCCCTCTCCCTCAGACAGCCCACAGACAGCCAGTCCTCTTCCAGCCAGGAGCCAGTTACCCTTTCCAGGTAGATGTCTTCAGAGGGCCCCATGATAGAGACCCCCCCCCCAAACAGCTGCACTCCCCATGCTTGCAAATTTGGAGGATCCCATGGAGGATGAAGCCCTGCTGTCACAAATGGAGGAAGAAGCAGCAGCCACCAGAGGCCAACCCACCCCCACCCCCAGCTCCAGAGGACGCAGGCAGAGAAGCAGATTGGAGGGCCAGGACCACAGTGTGCTGTTGGAGATCAGGGACACAATGAAGACCAGCACAGAACTTCTCTCTCAGCTGGTCCACAATGACATTAAATCCTCAGACCGGAAGCCATTCATCACCTACATGAGCCAGACCCTCAGGGACCTGACCGAGGCCCAGTAACAGGTGATGAAGCAGAAGATCACAGCACTTCTGTACAACCCTCAAGGCCCAGCTGAACCTTCTCCTACCAGTCCAGGTCTGTTCCTCCACCCCAGATGATGTCACAGTCCTTCCACAGCTTTCAACAGCCCCACACCTACCAAGGCTACGACTACCAGGACTTCCCACAGCAGAAGCAGAACTTCCCAGTCCAGGCCCAGGCTTATCACATGTCACAGACGCCACTCCTCACCCAGCTGCAGACCAGACAGCCCCACTATACTCCTCCTTCCTCCACCCCACAGCTAAGCCGGTCAACGGACAATCTGTCATCAGTATTGGGCCTGACATCTCAAGTCCTTGATGAAGGGCCTCTCAACCTCACGGGATTAAGTCAGCTCTCAGACAGCTTCCTGAACACACCATCCCCTGTTGTACCCTCGGGGCCAAGCACCCCAATGGTGCCTCAGACCAGCACTCAAGACACAGCCACCTCCACAATCCCTGCCCGCTTAACAGCTGAGACCAGGGACATGACTCAGAGTGACTGAGAATAGTGTCAGAGACTGAGTTGTACTTGTTAAATTTATCTTTGTTTAAGACACTTGCTTCATTTTGCTTTTTTAATAAAGTCATAAAATTTACCTTAGAAAGTTAATAAAGGTTATCTTTGCTTAAGACACTTAAGACATTTTACTTGGTTCATTTTGCTTATTTGATAAAGTCATAAAGTTTACCTAAGAAAGTTAATAAAGGTTTTCTTTGCTTAAGACACTTGGTTCATTTTTTTTACTTAATAAAGTGTTGATGAAAACTTTGAA
Organism: Laticauda colubrina; assembly: GCA_015471245.1. Lineage (NCBI taxonomy): Eukaryota > Metazoa > Chordata > Lepidosauria > Squamata > Elapidae > Laticauda > Laticauda colubrina. The sequence continues at coordinate 2,454,239 of BLBF01000070.1, forward strand.
AAATGGTTAAGCCTTTGCATGCTTGTGGGATAGATAAGGATAGTTGTGGGACAGAAAAACCTCCAGTGCAAGCATAGTGGGACTGTATGGTTCATCCCAGCTGCCACACATATGGACCTTTTTTATCAATAACAATTTATTCATTGATCAACACATTTTAAAATAAACAAAACTCTTTATTAATGCCCTATTCATTGTAGGACCACTCAACATACATGGCACAATCTCATCAGTGTTTTGCGAAAGCCTCAAGCATCCATTAATCATCTATCATTCTGTCTTGCCACTCCATTGCTCCAGCTGGGGAGTCGCATCAGTGTCTCAGTAGGTTGTGCTGCTTCTTCCCTTCACGTGAAGCTCTGTTGGGGCCTTGTACATCCACAGTGTCTATCAGGTTTCATCCTTGACTCCATTCACAAGGCTCCATGTCCCCATTCCCTTGTTGACAGTCCACAAATCTGTTGTGCAACACTGGGTAGCAGGTGCGCATGAGATTGTGCAGGATTCAGCAAGCTTCCACGATGCTCCTCACAGTCTCTGGGTCATGCTGCATGGTGGTGAGAAGTATCTGGAACCTGTTGGCCAGGATGCCAAAGGCATTCTCCACCACCCATCTTGCCCTGGACAGCCTGTAGTCAAAGATCCTCTCTTCACGGGTGAGGAATCTTGAAGTGTAGGGCTTCATGAGGTAGGTTCTGAGGGAGAAGGAGTCATCTCCAACAGTGAAGTAGGGCACATCTTGTGTGTCATTGGGAAGGGGGTCTGGTTCTGGAAAACCCATGATGAGGTTGCGTTCCAGCCCATCCTTGAGGTCACTTGCATTGTATACCTGGCCATCTGAAGGTGACCCATTGCCTGAAGCATCGATATCAATGAACTTGTAGTCAGCATCAACCATGGCAAAGAGGATGATACTGAAGAAGCCCTTGTAATTGTGCCTTGTAGTGGCTGGAGCTTTGCAGGCCACGTGCTTCCCATCTATGGCTCCAACGGTGTGGGGAAAGTTCCACCTCTGATACCACTCTTCTGCAAGTTTTCTCCAGCCTTGTTCAGTGGTGGGACACCTGAGGAGCTCCTCCACATATTCTTCAATAATGGCCTGCACCACTTCTCTGACCATTTTACTGATGCTGTTGTGTGGCACCCTCCATGCATACTGCATGTTTCTGTATGTGGTTCCAGAGGCCAGGTGCCGCAGACGCAGTGCCACCTTCAGTCCAGGGTTCAGGTTGGGATGGAAGTTGGTGCTAGGCTTGGTCAACCTGGGTCTCAGACACTCTACAAGTTCATCAAACATGGCTGGTGGCATCCTCATAAAGTGATGGAATGCACGAGGGTCTTCATTCCTCAGCTCCACCATCAACTGGCCATACAGTCCAAACTTCATTCTTCTCATGATCCATCCTCGGACCCACACTGCTCTTGGACATCTCCTTCTTCTCCTTGTGTATAAAAGTTGAAACAGTCTGAACAGGTTTTGGTTCTGGTGATGAAATAGCGCAGCTATCATACGGACTGTGTCATCATCCATGGTGGAGAACAATTGATGATGTTGAAGACCAAGAACAAGGGTGAAGAAGTCTGTACACCATGGCTGCTGGACTCATACTGAGATTCAGATGATTTTCTCCCCCTTTTTATAGAAAATATTGGTTGTCTGCTAGGTGTCCTTCTACACACTCTAAGCATACTCCAGACATTCTAAATATATGAGATACATCCCAGATACAAATGTTTTGTCCCTTTTTAATACTTTATATATGAGATGCATACGCTTACATCCTTTCTATTTCTGTGCTACTAACACTGTGTAGGCGTTCCGTGTACCCGTTTGTTTCCTCCCTCTTTCCATTTTCAGCTGTAGCAGATGTGAGTTGAGGGGATGGCCAGAGAATGCAGAGAGGATACAGTGGATGTTTAACAGATGATAACGGACATAGAACGTTTGTTGCCCATATATGTCGCGGATGTACATCATACGTGGCAGAAAGTTCATCCGTTCACAAAGTTTTGTAAAGCTCAAAACTTCTTGCGCATGGATGCTCGATGGATAGAGCGTATGAAACACGTATGCAATGAGTACACAATGAATACATAGCGTTTTCCAACGGATGGCAAGATTTTTTTAACCTTTTACATCCTCTTTGCATCCGTAAGTGCAGTGGGACCGGGCCTTTAGATCATGGTATTTATCAGGATGTTTCCCTCCATATAAAATATGAGAATATCGCAGAAATAGCAGTGTGCAAAATTTGGGTTATGTCAGCTCAGATGGAATTCACATCTCTTCCCTTTCAAAAGCATGAGAATATAGATTTCCTCCATGGTGCTCTCAGCTTTGCAATCCATTCAAAGGAGATATTAGGATTCCAGGAGTTTCTTCATATGAGAAATCTTATCTTGGTAAAAGAAGACAGAAATGATTTTATTCAGCCTTCTGGGAAGAAGCATTTGAATGTTTGTTTCCTGGCTCCACAATGGACAGTCAAGCCACTGTGACCTGCACTGGTGTAGAGAAGCTGGAGACACTTCTTTCATCTCTTTTTGAAACAAGCATGACTGCCCATAGCAACAGTATTTATAATTCGGTCTATGTTGTGGCACATGCTTTGTATGCTATGCTTTCATTGGAAGTCAAGAAGACATCAAGGGTCCATAAAGGAAGACAGATCCTCAGTCAACTTGCCTGGAAGGTAATAGTTTGTGCAAGCTGATATGTGGGAAATCATCTTGAGGGAGGCTCTCTTTTCCCTCTGGCACATCATTATGAGGTGGTAAATCTTTCACCCTTTTGAAATGGATCAGATTAGGGTTAAGATTATAAATATAATATTTTTATTTTAATGTTCCAGTAACAGAATCTTTCAACTCTGAGTACATGTCTCCCACTGTATAGATTGCCCCTGTGACTATACAGGGAAGACAGGGAAGAAGATAACCAACAGATTACAAGAACACAAGTGAGCTGTCAGATGAGGAGATGCAAACTCTGTAATGAAAAGGACATACATTCAATTTTGTAGCTACTAAGATTGTCGGACGAGTAGGCAAAAAGCATCCAGGAAGTGATTGAAGCCTGGGAAACCTCATCAGTCAACAAGAGGGCTGATTTAACACTAGCTTATCAAGCACTTTGGAGGCAAGGTCTTGGCAGCACAAGACCCACAAGGCAGCTTCCACATTCTATATTTACTTTGACTTTAAAAAAGATAAGTCTTGCTTGCCACATGAATTGTAAGGAAGACAACAAGTAGAATCTCTTCTTTCTATCTCCCATCCTTTCCATGGGAAAACTAATTTTCAACTACTCTTCTAGACAGGGATATGAAATAGAGAAATATACACTGTAGTCAAAAAGAGTTTTGCTAAACTGAGGTTATTACAGTAACTGTCTCTCCTTTGATAGACTAAAACCAGTGAACACACAACTATAGGAAAGAACCTCTATAGCTGCATGAATACAATTTTAATCCTTTAATGCAGAAATGTTTTCTCTTCTTCTGGGAGCAAAAATGCAAATCATGTTGCATTTTTCGAAGAAATTCATAAGAACATCACCCTTTTGATGTTACTAAAGCCCATGTCACACTGAACCAACGGATGCAAAGAGGATGTAAATTGGACAAAAAACCTTGCCATCCATTCGAAAACACGATGTACTCACTGCCTCCATTTTGCTTCCTCTCTATCCATCCAGCATTCATTTATTGATGTTTCATCCGCTCCAAAAGTTTTGGGCTGCCTAAAACTTTTGCGTGGAAAATGTATCCAGTTCGTCTGTTCTGCATCCGATACGCATCCGATATGCATCCGTTCTGCATTCGTTACGCATCCGCTATATCCGCTAGGCATTTGCTGCGCATCCGTGGAACTCGCATCCGCCCGGATGCAGGGAGGAAGCGGAACGGATGCAGAACGGATGCAGAACGGATGCCTAGCAGATGCAGAATGGAAAAAAAGCGTTTAAAATGGAAAAAAACATTCGCAGAGGGGACCTATCTCGGATATTAAGGATGTCTAGAGGATGCCCAGAGGATGCCTAGAGGATGCCTAGCGGAAAACCTATACTGCCTATAAAAAGGGGGAGCAACTCACCTGCATCTCATTTTCAGAACAGCAGCCCAGTGGTGCAGACCTCTGCAGCCTTCATCTGCCTCTTTCTCTTCCACAGCATCCAGTCATGTCCACGGTGGATTGTAACAAAGTCCTTTCGGCAGCCACCATTGTTCTGCAACAGTGCGAAGCCATCTGCAGGCTCTGCGAACTCTACTGCGAGAAGAAAAGGAGCCACCCAAAAAGAGTCTGGATCCGAAGATGGTTCACCAGAAGAGCAGAGGATGGACTGTACAACAAGCTGATGGTGGATCTCAGGAACGAAGACACTCAGGCATTCCAGAACTTCATGAGGATTCCTCCAGCCATGTTTGACGAAGTTGTGCAGCGGCTGACACCCAGGTTGACCAAGGCAAACACCAGCTTCCGGCCCAGCCTGGAACCTGGGCTCAAGGTGGCACTCACTCTGCGCCACCTGGCCTCAGGGACCTCCTACAGGAGCATGCAGTACGGCTGGAGGGTGCCATCCAACACCATCAGCATTGTGGTCAGAGAAGTGGTGCAGGCCATCATCAAAGAATACAAGGAAGAGCTCCTCCAGTACCCCTCCACTGAAGAAGGATGGAAGAAAGTTGCAGAGCAGTGGTATCAGAAGTGGAACTTCCCCCACACCGTTGGAGCCATCGATGGCAAGCACATGGCCTGCAAAGCTCCAGCAATTCAGGGTCCACTGATCAGAACTACAATGGCTTCTTCAGCATCATCCTCTTCGCCATGGTCGACGCTGACTACAAGTTCATGTACATTGATGTTTCAGGCAACGGCTCATCTTCAGATGCCCAGGTATACAACGACAGTCACCTCAAGGAGGGGCTGGAAAGCAACCTCATGGTGGGCTTCCCAGATCCAGACCCGCTGCCCAATGACACGCAAGATGTGCCCTACTTCATTGTGGGGAATGACGCCTTCTCCCTCACAACCTACCTCATGAAGCCCTACACCTCCAGATGCCTCACCCATAAAGAGAGGATCTTCAACTACAAGCTGTCCAGGGTAAGGCGGGTGGTGGAGAACGCCTTTGGCATCCTGGCCAACAGGTTCCAGGGACTTCTCACCAACATGCAGCATTGCCCAGAGACCATGAGGAAGATCATGGAAGCTTGCTGCATCCTGCACAATCTCATGCGCACCCGCTATCCAGTCTTGCAGAATAGGCTCGTGGACCTCCAGCAAGGCAATGGGGACATGGAGCCTGGGGAATGGAGGCAAGGGCAAAACCTGATCGACACTGAGGATGTGCAAGGCCCCAACAGAGCCTCACATGAGGCGAAGAAGCAGCGCAACCTCCTGAAACACTGGTGCAACTCCCAGCTGGAGCAGTGGAGTGGCAAAACAGGATGGTAGATGCTTAATGGATGCTTCCTTCAGCCTGTCTCATCACACAGATGAGATGGGCCATGTATGTTGGGTGGGCCTACAATGAACAGGGCATTTAATAAAGAGTTGTGTTTATGTTGACATGTGTGGATCAATGCTTACATTGTAACTGATAATGAAGGGCCATAGGGGTGTCACCTGGGAGGGTGGACCATACATTCCCACTATGCTTGCACTGGAGGTTTATCTATCCCACAGCTATCACCCATCCCATAGGTATCCCTGCCCATCCCACAGGTATCCCTTCCCATCCCACAGGTATCCCTTCCCATCCCACAGCTATCTTAACCCATCCCACAGGTATTCCTTCCCATCCCACAGGTATTCCTTCCCATCCCACAGGTATCCCTTCCCATCCCACAGGTATCCCTGCCCATCCCACTGCTATCTTAACCCATCCTAAAAGCATGCAAAGGCTAAACCATTTCTAAAAGTTTCCACCCAGACTTTATAGAAAAAAATTAATGAAGCAAGTGTGTGAAACAAAGATCAACTTTATTAATAACAAGCTGTAAAATAAACATGACCCAAGTCAAGTGTCCAAATAAAGTCCACAAATATCCAGGCAGCCAGTCTCTGGCACTCCTCTTGTTCACTCGGAGGTGTGTGCCCAGGCTAAGGTGTAAGGGAGCAGGTGCTGTGGAGGTGATTGCTGCTGCAGTGCTGGTCTGAGGTGTTATTGGAGTGCCTAGCCCCAAGAGGACAACAGGGGACGGTGTGTTGAGGAAGCTCTCAGACAGCTGGCTCAGCCCCGTCATGCTGAGAGGTCCTTCCTCCATGCCATGGGGTGTCAGCCCCAGTACTGAGGACAGATGTACTGAGGCCGGGCTTGGCTGTGGGATGGAGGAAGGAGCAGTGTAGTGGGGCTGCCTGGTCTGCAGCGGGGTGAGGACTGTCGTGGGTGGCATCGGTGGCATCATTGGAACCGGTGGCAGCGGTGTCGCCCGATGACTCTGTGCCTGCATCTGTAAGGGCTGCTGTCTGTGCTGCTGGACCTCCGGGTATCTGTAGCCCTGGTAGGTGAGGGGCTGTGGGAAGCTTTGGTATGGGAGGGACATCACCTGGGGTTGAGGAGCAAACCTGGACTGGGTGGGAGCAGGTGCCTCTGGGTCTGGAGGGTTGTTAAGCAGTGGTGATCCTCTCCTTCACCACCGGTACTGGGGATCTGCCATCTCCTTGAGGGTCTGGTTCACATAATTGAGGAAAGGCTTGTGGTTGGAGGAGGAGGATTCGATGGGAACCAGCTGAGAGAGGAGACCTATGCTGGTGCGGATGGTGTCCCTGATCTCCACCAGGACCTTGTTGCTCTGCCCCTCCTGCGGTCCGGCTCTCTGCCTTACTGTGGTGGCAGAGGTGTGGGTGGATGCAGCTTCGGCAGTGGTGGATTCGATGTCTCCTTTCTCCCACCGCATCAGGGAGTCCTCCTCACTCTCCACCACGCTTTCAACACCTGCCCGGGGGTTCTCCGCCGTGGCACGTTCCACAGATATCTGCATGGAGACAAGGACTGACTCTTGGCTGCCAGAGGACTGGCTCCCAGCAGGCTGCCGGAGAGAGAGAGTAGAGATTTGGGCTCCTGGTGCTCCTCGATGGCAGACCTTACTCTCCAGGAAGCTGCACTTGGCCATGACACAGTTCTCTCTGTCCATCAGCTTAACCGTGGCCTGGCCAGATTTTTTGTGGTGCAGCTTCCAAGACCAGGTGTGCATGTGCTTCCACCAGCCGAGGAGCACCTCCGAAGTGTAGCCCATACTCTCCGCCCTCTCTCTCAAAGCAGCCTAATTCCGCTTGGTGTCCCTGTACAGCCGGTGTCCCTTCTGCCACAGATAGTCGTTCTCTCTCATCCACTCCAGCACCTCATCCTCGTGCACTTCCTCAATGTAGGACTGCCTCCTCTCCCGTTGTTGCATACGCCTCTTCCTCCCTTTGGCAGGACCAGATGGGCCCTCATCAGAGGGGCTTCCAGGTTGTAGGGGCTGCTCCTCCACACCAACAGCAGCAGCAGCAGCAGCAGCAGCATCACCAGCAGGATCATAATCAGCATCATCATCATCATCAGTAGCATAATCACCAGCAGGATCATAAGCAGCAGCAGCAGCAGCAGCAAGACCAGGATGAGCAGCAGCAGAGTAAGCACCAGCATCAGGGTCAGCAAGACCAGGAGCACGAGCAGAACGAGCAGGACCAGCAGGACCAGCAGGACCAGCAGGACCAGCAGGACCAGGAGCAGCTTCATCAGAGTACGCAGCAGAAGCTCCACTGCCAGGAGCAGCTACAGCAGAAGCTTCAGCAACAGAAGAGCGAGCCCAAGCAGCAGAAGCCCGAGCAGAAGATGAGTCAGGGACATGGGGCAGGAGGGTGGCCCTGTCCCTCTTGCCAGGGATGGCGGCAGGTTGCTGAGACTTTCGCTTTTTCCCCATGGTTGTGGGGTTGCTGGCTGGCAGGAAGGCTGGCAGGAAGGCTGGCAGGCACCAAGGCTGGCAGGAAGGCTGGCACCAAGGCTGGCAGGAAGCCTGTTAGGAAGCCTGGCAGGAAGGCTGGCAGGAAGGCAGGAACCAAGGCTGGCAGACAGACTGGCTGGCAGGGAGGCTGGAAGGCAGGCTGGCAGCAAGGCTGGCAGGGAGGCTGGAAGGCAGGCTGGCAGTAAGGCTGGCAGGGAGGCCGGAAGGGAGGCTGGAAGGCAGGATGGCAGCAAGGCTGGCAGGGAGGCTGCCCAGGAGGCTTGGAGGTAGGCTGGGAGACAGGCTTGGAGGCAGGCTGGCAGCAAGGCTTGCAGGCAGACATGCAGGCAAGAACTCGAGGTATCCAGTAGTAGGTCTTTCCTCGGAATGCTGGCCACATGCAAGCTGCTTCCCTTTATTTCCGGGGGGCTTGCACAATGCATCCCCCCCAGATGCGCAATTAATGCCAGTCATCTGTTAGGCTTCCGCTGTGCATCCGCTAGGCTTCCGCTGTGCATCCGCTTTTTCTGTTCCGCGTCCGCTTCGCTGAGGCCCCCCGGAAGCCTAGCGGATGCGCCATCCACTTCCATCCGCTATGCTTCCGTTCCGCATCCACTTTGCATCCGCCCTGCGTCCTCCCCGCGTCCATGTTGTTCGCTCCAATTATGCAAATTTTCAGCCCTTTTGAACGCGGATAGAACGGATGAAACATTTTTCTCTTCCATTGTGTCCTTTTTGCATCCGTTGGGCAGTGTGACACGGCCTTTAAATAAAAAGTTTGACATTTGTACATCACAATGGGAAAATCAACTTTTGTTGACTTTTGCCTATACAAAAGCTGCTTACCAATATCCAGAACTGGATTAATGGAAACAGATTTTTGAGCATCCTGAAATCCGTCTGTTTCTATTAAACCAGCTCTATTGCTATTGAGCAAAATTCAAAAATTTGAAGTGGTGTGGACATATAAAAAAGAGACCACTATTTTATGTTGTTTCTTTTAGTTTCAATTTCTACCTCTGAGAATTCAATACTTAATGACTTAATTCTTTGGAAAGCATATGTCTGTATTGTATACTACCTATTAAATTTACATATAGGTACACATGGTTGTGCTTCTCCTCAATTATCATTTAAGATGTTGAAATATCCAAGATCACATTCCAAGATCAGATTTGTAGATACATACTCTCTTTGCATAATACATTAACTTCTCTATGGTAATATAATGCCCAACTTTTGTTGTTGCTCAATATTAGGGGTGTCAAACTTGCGTCATCATGGTGACATCATGTGACATTTTATTTATTTGATTTGATTTGTCAATCGCTTACAAGATAATAGGTATAAGTATATGCATAGTTATGAAGACATGAAATGGGCACATATAAGAAAAATAAAAGGAACAATAGGACAGGGACAGTAGGCACGTTGATGTGCTTATGCACGCCCCCTGCAGACCTCTTAAGGAAGGGGTGAGGTCAATAGTAGACAGTCTAAGGTTAAAGTTTTTGGGGTTTGGGGAAGAAACCACAGAGTCAGATAGAGCATTCCAGACATTGACCACATTGTTGCTGAAGTCGTATTTCCTGCAATCAAGTTTGGTGCACTTAACCTTGAGTTTGTATCTATTGTGTTATTATAGTTGAAGCTGAAGTATTCATTGACAGGTATGTCATTGCAATGTATGTTTTTATATACAATACTGAGATCAGACCTAAGATGGCATAGTTCAAGGTTTTCTAGGTCTAGAATTTCAAGTCTGGTGGCATAAGGTATTCTGCAATGAGTAGAGGAGTGGAGAACTCTTCTTGTGAAATATTTCTGGACTTTCTCAACTGTGCTAATGTCAGATACGTGATGTGGGTTCCAGACTGATGAGCTGTATTCGAGTATTGGTCTAGCAAATGTTTTGTATGCTATAGTTAGTAGTGTGATATTACCAGAGAAAAAGCTACATAGGATTAGGTTAACAACTCTTAATGCATTTTTGGCTATGTAGTGACAGTGGGCTCTAGTGCTTAGATCATTAGAGATGAGTATTCCAAGGTCCTTTACAAAGCTTGGATCATCAACAAGGTCTTGACTATTCAGTTGTATTTTATTTTCTGATTTATTTATTTTTTTGCCAATATGTAAGACAGAGCATTTATTGGTTGAGATTTGAAGTTGCCATTTGTTTGACCATTCTGATACATCGTCAAGATCTTTTTGAGGTGTAGCAGTGTAACTGTGGTATTGAACAGTTTTACATCATCAGCGAAGAGAACGCAGTTACTCTTAATATGATCACAGAGGTCATTTATGTAGAGTATGAAGAGAGTAGGTCCAAGAACACTTCCTTGGAGACACCACTGTTGACAGATACAGAATTTGATAGGACACTCCCAATTTTGACCATTTGTTGTCTGTTTGACAGGAATGCTTCTATCCAGTTATGCAGTTGTCCAGAGATATCATAAGATTTTTGTTTTAGAAATAGTTTGTCATGTACCACTGAATCAAAGGCTTTACAGAAGTCTATGTAGATTGCGTCTATTGTTTTGCCCTAATCATGTTGTGTAGTACATTTGTTTTTGCAGTGTGAGAGTTGAAGATTACAGGATAGTTTTTTCCTGGAGAGTAGGTTGTTTGTTTCTCAGAGGAAGATGACAGTTTGGTTAATAATTGATTCCATGACTTTACAGGTGATTCAGCATAAGGAGATTGGTCTGTAATTTTCAGCTAGGCTGGGGGTCTCCCTTTTTGAAGATGGAGATGACTGTGGCTTGTGACCCTAGGTTACGCAAGGAGCTGGTCCTGAAAGATTTTTCAAAGATTATGCTTAGAGGTTCTGCTATGGCAGTGGATAACTTCTTTAAGAAGTAGGCACATATTCGTCTGGTCCAATGTATAGGGACAGTTTTAGATTGTGTAGTGCTTTTTCAACATTTTCCTCATGTAAAATCAATATGTATTAGATCATTGTAGTTCTCTGTGGTTTGGTTAGGAAATACTGGGCATGATCCATTGCTGTTTACAAATACTGAGCCAAAGAATGTGTTAAAGAGGTTGGCTTTGATGGTGTCATCGTTGCAGTCTTTACCATTAGGTCCTATCAAGGGTGGGATGGACCTTGAGTCTTTCAGTTTGTTGTTTACAAAATTGTAAAAAGTGCAAGTGGAATTGGTGCATAGAAATTTTCCCTCTTGTTTAATGTGGTAATTGGTGCATTTAGTCTTTATCTGATGGCATAAATTTTTGTAATGGCTTTTGAAATTGGCAACGTGACCAGATTTGTTTTTCCACCCAAATAATCTCTTTTTGGATTGAAGTTTCCTTAATGTTATGGGTAATCTGATTGGTTTTTTTTCTTTTGGAGTTGTCATTGGTACATATAGTTTGATGAATCTTTTGACTTCAAGTAAAAATATGTTGCAATGGTCTTCAATAGTACTGCATCCAGTGAATAGAGATTGCCAATCAAGGGATGAGAGATTGTTGTCCATAAGATCATAGTTGCCTTTTTTAAAGTTATAATTGGGGATTACAACATTGTGATGATTTTTGTATGGGCGTATGTTGAGACAAAAATCAGTCATATTGTGGTCACTGTTGGAAAAGGGTTCTTTAGTATGTATTCTGTAAATTAAATTCAAACTATTGCAGAAACTGAGATGGAGGCAGTTGTTAAATCTAGTTCTTGGTGACAAGTTGTTCCAGTCCCAGATTTGTTACAGCATTGTAGAAGATTTCATGTATGGTTTCAGTTGAACATTCGTTTAGGGTCTAGTTAATGTGAGGTAGATTAAAGTCACCAAGAAAGATAAAAGTGTGTGGGCAGGATGTTTCCCATGTTAGTGGTGAATTTACTTTTGTTTACATGTTCAATGTCATAATCAGGTGCTCTGTAACATAGTTAGAATCAAAATGTGATATTTAAGGATAGTTCACAGATGTTGGTCTCAGGAAGAGCAAGTTCCTGGGTAACTTGGAAGTTTTTTAGATGAAAGGACTTTTTATAGAAAATAGCAACACCACCTCATCTACAAATTTCACGATCTTATCAGTAAAGGCCCTGTCACATTGGCCGATGGATGCAAAACGTTTGTAAAAAGGACACAGCAGACGAGAAAATGTTCCATCCGTTGTTATCCACTCTCAAAAGTGCCCCAAATTTGCATAAACAGAGCGGACAACAACAGAAAGGAATGGACGGGGGGAGGATGTAGAGGGGATGGAAAGCGGATGCTCCACGGAAGCCTAGAGGATGGAAGCGGATGGGAGTGGATGGCACATCCGCAGGGCTTCTGGGGGAGCACAGTGAAGTGGACACTTAGCGGAAGGAGCGGATGCAGAGTGGATGCTGAGCGGATGAAACGGATGTAGAGCGGAAGCCTAGCGGATGCACAGCATTCACTGTGCATGTGGGGAGGATGCATTGCATCAGCCCCGTGGATGTAAAGGGAAGCAGATCGCAAGAGGGTCACCATTCAGAGGAAAGACCTGCTGCCAGACACAGCTCCAGCCAGCCAGCCAGCAATCCAACAACGCAACAACCATGGGGAAGAAGAGAAAGCCTCAACCATCTGCTCCCAGCCCTGGCAAGAGGGACAGGGCCACCATTCCACCCCCTGGCCCTGACTCTGCTTCTGCTGGGGCTTCTGCTACTTGGGCTCACTCTTCTGGTGCTAGAGCTTCTGCTGGCACTGCTCCTGGTGGCTAGGGCTTCTGCTGGTGCTTACTCTGCTGGCACTGCTCCAGGTGCTGATGCTTCTCCTGGTGCTTACTCTGCTGGCACTGCTCCTGGTACTGGTGCTACTGCTGGTGCTTACTCTGCTGGCACTGCTCCTGGTGCTGGTGCTTCTGCTGGTGCTTACTCTGACGGCGCTGCTCCTGGTCCTGCTGGCCCTGCTGGTGCTCCTGGTCCTGGTGGTGCTGCTGGTGCTGCTGGTCCTGCTGGTGCTCCTGGTCCTGCTGGCCCTGCTGGTGCTGCTGGCACTTACTCTGCTGCTGCTGATCCTGGTCCTGCTGGTCCTGCTGGTGCTGCTGGTGCTTACTCTGCTGGTGCTGCTCCTGGTCCTGCTGGTCCTGCTGGTGCTGCTGGTGCTGCTGCTGCTGCTGCTGCTTTTGCTGCTACTGTTGTTGCTGCTGCTCCTGGTGGTGATGGTGTGGAGGAGCAGCCCCTACAACCTCGAAGCCCCTCTGATGAGGGCCCATATGGCCCTGCCAGAGGGAGGAAGAGGCAAACGCGTGAACGGGAGAGGAGGCAATACTCAATTGAAGAGGATCATGAGGAGGAGGTGCTGGAATGGCTGAGGGAGAATGAATATCTTTGGCGGAAGGAACACAGGCTCTATCGAGACACCAAAAGGAAGCAGGCTGCTTGGAGAGAGAAGGCGGAGAGCCTGGGCTACACTTCAGAGGTGCTCCTCAGCTGGTGGAAGCACATGCACACCTGGTACGGGAAGCTGCACCTCAATAAGTCTGGCCAGGCCGCGGTCAAGCTCACCGACCCGGAGACCTACGTGATGGCCAAGTGCAGCTTCTTGGAGGGTGAGGTCCAGCAGCCCCTCTGTCAACCATCTCTCTCAGGCAGCCTGCTGAGAGCCAGTCCTCTTCTGGCAAAGGGTCAGCTCCTGTGTCCAGGCAGGTATCTGTGGAGTGTAGCACGACGGAGAACCCCCCGAAAGCTGTACTACCTGTGGTGGAGCGCGTGGAGGACCCCCTGATGCAGTGGGAGCAAGGAGAGGGTATTTCCACCACAGGCCAACCCTCATCCACCCCCAGCTCCCCCTCCACAGAAAGGCAAAGAGGCAGACCGGAGGGGCAGAGCCATACTGTCCTGCTGGAGATCAGGGACACCATCAGAAGCAGCGTAGATCTCCTCTTTCATCTGGTACACACCGACGTCCCATCCTCCAACTGCAAGCCCTTCCTCACCTACGTCAACCAGACCCTCATGGACAAGTCTGAATCCCAGTACCAGGTGATCAAGGACAGGCTCACCGGTCTTCTTCACAACCCTCCAGACCCAGCTGAACCTGCTCCCACCCAGTCCAGGCCTGCTCCTCCACCCCAGGTGATGTTACTGCCCTTCCAAGGCTTTCCACAGGCCCTCACCTACCAAGGCTACAGCTACCAGGAGGTCCAGCAGCACAGGCAGCCCTTCCAAGTCCAGGCACAGGTACATCGTATGCGACCAATGCCACTGATGCCACCAATGCCAGCCACGCCACAGATGCCAGCCATGGCACACATGCCACCAACATCACAGATGCCACCCACGCCACAGATACCACCCATACCACAGATGCCACCAACACCTCACCTCGCACAGTGGAGACCAGACAGCCCCACTACACTGCTCCTTCCTCCACCCCACAGCCAAGCCCGGCCTCAGAAAATCTGTCTTCGGTATTGGGGCTGACACCCCATGTCATGGAGGAAGGTGCTCTCAACATCACGGGGCTGAGCCAACTCTCTGAGAGCTCCCTCCACACACCATCCCCTTTTGTCCTCTCAGGGCCAGGCACCCCAATGGTGCCTCAGACCAGCACTCCAGCAGCAGCCACCTCCACAGCACCTGGACCCTTCCCCCTGAGACCGGGCACGCCTCAGAGTGACCAAGAAGAGTGCCAGAGACTGGGTGGCTACCTGTTGACTTTATTTTTGCTTTGGACACTTGATTTGGGTCATTTTTCTTATACAACTTGTTATTAATAAAGATTATCTTTGCTTCACAAACTTGCTTCATTTATTTTATAAAATAAAGTCTTGGTGGAAACTTTTAGAAATGGTTTAAGCCTTTACATGCTTGTGGGATGGGTTAAGATAGCAGTGGGATGGGCAGGGATACCTTTGGGATGGATAATAGCTGTGGGATGGGAAAGGATACCTTTGGGATGGGTAATAGCTGTGGGATAGGTAAGGATAGTTGTGGGATAGATAAACCTCCAGTGCAAGCATAGTGGGACTCTAAGGTCCACCCTCCCAGGTGCCACACCTTTGGCCCTTTATTATCAATAATAATGTAATCATTGATCCACACATGTCAACATAAACTCAACTCTTTATTAAATGCCCTGCTCATTGGAGGCCCACCCAACATACATGGCCCAATCTCATCCTTGTGAGGAGACAGGCTGAAGGAAGCATCCATTATTCATCTATCATCCTGTCTTGCCACTCCACCACTCCAGCTGGGAGTTGCAGCAGTGTTTCAGGAGGTTGCGCTGCTTCTTCCCTTCATGTGAGATTCTGTTGGGGCCCTGCACATCCTCAGTGTCGATCAGGTTTTGCCCTTGCCTCCATTCCCCAGGTTCCATGTTCCCATTGCCTTGTTGGAGGTCCACGAGCCTGTTCTGCAAGACTGGGTAGCAGGTGCGCATGAGATTGTGCAGGATGCAGCAAGCTTCCACGATCCTCCTCACGGTCTCTGGGCGATGCTGCATGGTGGTGAGAAGTACCTGGAACCTCTTGGCCAGGATGCCAAAGGCATTCTCCATCACCCGCCTTGCCCTGGACAGCCTGTAGTTGAAAATCCTCTCTTCATGGGTGAGGCATCTGGAGGTGTAGGGCTTCGTGATGTAGGTTCTGAGGGAGAAGGCGTCATCCCCAATGATGAAGTAGGGCACATCTTGTGTGTTGTTGGGCAGGGGGTCTGGATCTGGGAAGCCCATGATGGGGTTGCGTTCCAGCCCCTCCTTGAGGTGACTGGCGTTGTATACCTGGGCATCTGAAATGAGCCGTTGCCTGAAGCATCGATGTACATGACCATGGCGAAGAGGACGATGCTGAAAAAGCCCTTATAGTTGAAATAAGTGGACCCTGACTTTGCTGGCGCTTTGCAGGCCACGTGCTTGCCATCTATGGCTCCAACAGTGTGGGGGAAGTTCCACCTCTGATACCACTGCTCTGCAACTTTCTTCCATCCTTCTTCAGTGGAGGGGCACTGGAGGAGCTCCTCCAGGTATTCTTTGATGATGGCCTGCACCACTTCTCTGACCACAATGCTGATGGTGTTGTGTGGCACCCTCCAGCCTTCCTGCATGCTCCTGTACAGGTGGTGCAGAGTCAGTGCTACCTTGAGCCCAGGGTCCAGGCTGGGGCAGAATTTGGTGCTCTGCTTGGTCAACCTGGGTGTCAGCCACTGCACAAATTCATCAAACATGGCTGGAGGCATCCTCATGAAGTTTTGGAATGCACGAGTGTCTTCGTTCCTGAACTCCACCATCAGCTTGTTGTATAGTCCGTACTCTGCTCTTCTCCCGATCCATCTTCAGACCCAGATGCTTCTTGGCCACCCTCTTTTCTTCCCATAGTAGAGTTCACAGAGCCTGTAGATGGCTTCGCACTGTTGCAGAACGATGGTGGCTACCAAAAGGAGTGTGTTATGATCCATGGTGGAGATGACTGGATGCTGTGGAAGAGCAAGAGCAAGATGAAGGCTGAAGAGGTCTGCATAGTAGGGCTACTGGACTGAAAGTGAGATCAGGGTGGTTTCCTCCCCCTTTTTATAGATAATATCATTTTTTCACTAGGTGTCCTTTTGTATCCTCTAGGCATCCTGCAGACATCCTAAATATCCGAGATACGTCCCCTATGCGAAAGTTTTTTCCATTTTAATGCTTTGTATGAGAGCTGCATCCACTTTCATCCTTTCTCCTTCCGTGCTACTAACACTGCATGCCTGTTCTGTGTCCGTTTCGCTTCCTCCCTGTGTCCGTTTTCCGCTGGAGCAGATGCGAGTTGCGCGGAATCATAGCGGATGCCTAGCGGATATAACGGACACGTAACAGATGATGATGGATGTAGAACGCATGTTCCCCATATGTGTTGCAGATGCAGAATGGATGCGTTGGATACATTTTCCGCTCAAAAAGTTTTGAGTCCGATGATTCTGTGCCTGTACTGGGTAGGGCTGCTGCCTGAGCTGCTGGACCTCCTGGTAGCCGTAGCCCTGGTAGGTGAGGGGCTGTGGGAAGCCTTGGAATGGGAGGGACATCACCTGGGGTGGAGGTGGAGGATCAGAACTGGACTGGGTGGGTGCAGGTTCCTCTGGATCTGGAGGGTTGTGAAGCAGCTTGGTAATCCGGTCCTTCACCACCTGGTACTGGGGTTCCTCCATGTTCCTGAGGGTCTGGTTGACATAGGTGAGGAAGGGCTTGCGGTTGGAGGATGAGGAGTCGGTGTGGACCAGCTGAGAGAGGAGATCTATGCTGCTCCGGATGGTGTCCCTGATCTCCAGCAGGACAGTGTGGCTTTGCCCCTCCTGCTGTCTGGCTCTCTGCCTTTCTGTGGAAGTGGAGCTGGAAGGGGTGGATGCGGGTAGGCCTGTGGTGGACGCGATTTCTCCTTTCTTCCACTGCACCAGGGAGTCCTCCACATGCTCCACCATGGTTACAACACCTGTCCGTGGGTTCTCCACCATGGCACGGTCCACAGAAACCTGCCTGGAGACAGGGACTTACTGTCAGCCGGAAGAGGACTGGGTCTCAGCAGGCTGCCAGAGAGAGAGGGTTGTGAGAGGGGCTCCTGGTGCTCCTCGGTGCCAGATCACATCCTCCAGGAAGCTGCACCTGGCCATGACGTAGGTCTCTCTGTCCATCAGCTTAACCGTGGCCTGGCCAGATTTCTTCAGGTGCAGCTTCCCGTACCAGGTGTGCATGTGCTTCCACCAGCCGAGGAGCACCTCCGAAGTGTAACCCATACTCTCTGCCTTCTCTCTCAAGCAGCCTGCTTCCTTTTGGTGTCCCTGTAGAGACGGTGTCCCTTCCGCCACAGATAGTCATTCTCTCTCAGCCACTCCAGAACCTCATCCTCGTGTTCCTCCTCAATATAGTATTGCCTCCTCTACTGTCCCTGCATCCGCCTCTTCCTCCTTTTGGCAGGACCAGATGGGCCCTCATCAGAGGGGCTCCCAGGTGGTAAGGGCTGCTCCTCCACACCACCAGCAGCAGCAGCAGCAGCAGGATCATAATCATCATCATCAGCAGCAGCAGCAGGATCATCATCATCATCAGCAGCAGCACCAGGATCAGCAGCAGCACCAGCAGAACCAGCAGCACCAGCAGGACCAGGAGCACGAGCAGGACCAGGAGTATGAGCAGGATGATCAGGACAAGCAAGACCAGGAGCACGAGCAGTAGGAGCAGTACGAGCAAGTCCAGGAGCATGAGCAGGACCAGCAGGACCAGCAGGACCAACAGGACCAGTAGCAGCTTCAGCAGAGTAAGCACCAGCAGAAGCACCACCACCAGGAGCAGATTCAGCAGAGTAAGCACCAGCAGAAGCACCACCGCCAGGAGCAGCTTCAGCAGAAACTCAAGCATCAGAAGAGCGAGCCCGAGCAGCAGAAGCCCCAGCAGAAGCAGAGTTAGGAACAAGGGGTGGGAGGGTGTCCCTGTCCCTTTTGCCAGGGATGGGGGCAGGTTGCTGAGACTTTCGCTTCTTCCCCATGGTTGTGGGGTTGCTGGCTGGCAGGGAGGCTGGCAGGGAGGCTGGCAGGCACCAAGGCTGTCAGGGCGGCAGGCAGGAAGCCTGGCAGGAAGCCTGGCAAGAAGGCTTGCAGGAAGTCTGGCAAGAAGGCTGGCAGGAAGCCTGGCAGGAAGCCTGGCAGGAAGGCAGGCAAGCATGCAGGCACCAAGGCTGGCAGGCAGGCAGGCACCAAGGCTGGCAGGCAGACTGGCTGGCAGGGAGGCTGGAAGGCAGGCTGGCAGCAAGGCTGGCAGGTAGGCAGACAGCAAGGGTGGCAGGGAGGCTGGCCAGGAGACTTGTAGGCAGGCTGGCAGGAAGGCTGGCAGGAAGGCTTGAAGGCAGGCTTGCAGGCAGGGCTGGCAAGGACTCGATGTATCCAGCAGCAGGTTTTTCCTCCGAATGCTGGCTACGTGCGAGCTGCTTCCCTTTATATCCACATGGCTTACGCAATTCATCCCCCCCTCATGCGTAATTAACGCTCGGCATCCGTTCGGCTTCCGCTGTGCATCCGCTAGGCTGCCGCTCTGCATCTGCTTCATCCGCTGTGCATCCGCTGTGCATCTGCTTCATCCGCTCGGCATCCGCTATGCATCCACTCTTTACATTCCGTGTCCGCTTTGCTGAGGCCCCCCAGAAGCCTAGTGGATGTGCCATCCGCTCCCATCCACTTCCATCCGCTAGGCTTCCATTCCGCATCCGCTTTTCATCCTCGCTGTGTCCTCCCTGTGTCCGTTTCTTTCCATGTTATCCGCTCTGGTTATGCAAATTTTTGATCCTTTTGAGAGTGGATAACAATGGATGGAACATTTTGCTCGTCTGTTGTGTCCTTTTTACATGTTTTTTGCATCCGTTGGGCAATGTGACAGTGCCTTTAGGTTGTGGTTTGGCATTGGATTTTTTTCTTGGCATGGTAGGTTTGTTAAGATGGTAACGCTGATTAAATTACTTAGTGAAACAATTTTAGGTAATCAATACAGGCAATATCACACCAATCAATCATTTGCAATCATCTCTCTAGTCAAATAATTTTGCTAAGCAACAATCAGCCTAATTAATTAATAACACAGATTGCAAATCAAGTAATTACACTAATCATTGTTCAATTAAATTCAACACACTGTTCAATTAAATTCACTAAATCATTAATTTTACTAATCAATTAATATTGATTAGTATTGGTAATATTGAGACTTTTTTCCCTTTGCTAAACTGGGCAGGAGCAGGGCCAGCATGTGACACATCTGGTCCACTGGCATGAGTTTGACATTCTTACTCTTTACTGTTGGCTACAGTCTCCCACAAGTCTGGGTATAAAATGAGGAAATGAATGGAGAAAATGAAGTTCATTGTATTTTACTGCTCTTTTTCAAGCCACCATTTTTGCCTCATAGCTGATCCCATTTCCATCATTCTCACATTTTGATAACCACTCAAAGTCTCAGGAAATTGTAGTGAAATATAATGAAGTTTTTGTGGTCATGTTTTATTGTGTTTTGGGATTCATGGGCTTCAAATCTGTCAAGGAATCCTAACCATGTAACAATTAATTTTAAATTTTTATCTGAAAACCAAATATATGTGTAGTAAGGTTTCTTATGCTGATAATAAAATATCTTCAGGAAAGGAAAGAAGCTCAGAGAATTTTCATGCAGAATTTCCTCCCTTTAAATAAAAATCAGTGATACAAAGAGCTACAACATCATCTAAGGATTAGATAACTAATAACCTAATTGAAGACAAACAGCAGCAAATAAATTCTACATGATGATAAATATCCTGGTGAGTTAAAAAAAATAAAGCTGAAAGTTTCACCATGTTCTCTAATTCCTTGCAGACTACATAATTTATTTGCGAGTGGGATTAGCTAACTGTTGGTGTTCAATGTGCCATTTCTGTCACACTTTACATGATGTACGATTCTAGTTTCACTCCAATCCCATCAAAAAGAAAATGAAAACACCCAATGTCTCTCTCTCTCTCTCTCTCTCTCTCTGTATGTGCGTATGTACATATTTTCTAAAGATCTTTGGGTCTTTTGCTTATCCAGGGAGCATGGGTTGAAATAAGCAATTTTCATTGGAAATATATATATACAAAATATATATTTGCTTATTATATTAATTGTAGAAAAATGGCCAACATTTTGAAAGATTGCACAATAAATAAAGATATTATTTTCCATGGATGGGCAGAACAAGACTGGAGAGTGATTTACTCATACAGAGGCACAAGAACAATTGCATAGTTTAGTGGTGATTGCTTGAAAGTAATCACTGGGATCGCACAACACAAATGTAAAAAAAAGTCCTTTGAAATAGATAAAGAGGGTTAAACATAGAATTTCCAATGAAAATTGCTTATTTCTCACTAAAGGAAACTCTATGTTCTTCAGAGGTTTTCATTACCAATTTATAGCCCCTGTCACACTGCACCAATGGATGCAAAGAGGATGTAAAACGGAGAGAAACACTTGCCATCTGTTGATTAACACGATGCATCCGTTCTGTACTCACTGCATACGTTTTGCTTCCTCTATATCCGTCCAGCATCCGTTTATTGACGTTTCATCCGCTCAGAAAGTTTTGAGCTGCTCAAAACTTTTGAGCGGAAAATGTATCCAATTCGTCCGTTCTGCATCCGCTAGGGATCCGTTACACATCTGCTAAGCATCTGCTATATCCACTAGGCATCCGCTATGCATCCGCACAACTCCATCCGCTCCAGCGGTAAATGGACGTAGGGAGGAAGCAGAACAGATGCGGAACGGATGCAGAATGGAAACAAAGCATGTAAAATGGAAAAAACATTCGCAGAGGGGACCTATCTCGGATATTAAGGATATCTAGAGGATGCAAAAGGACACCTAGGGGAAAACCTATACTGCCTATAAAAAGGGGGAGCAACTCATCTGGATCTCACTTTCAGAACATCAGCCCTGTGGTGCAGACCTCTTCAGCCTTCATCTGCCTCTTCCTCTTCCACAGCATCCAGTCATGTCCACCGTGGATCGTAACACACTCCTTTTGGCAGCCACCATCCTTCTGCAACAGTGCAAAGCCATCTACAGGCTCTGTGAACTCTACTACGGGAAGAAAAAGAGGTGGCCAAGAAGCATCTGGGTACGAAGATGGTTTGCCAGAAGAGCAGAGGACGGACTGTACAACAAGCTGATGGTGGAGCTCAGGAACAAAGACACTCGGGCATTCCAGAACTTCATGAGGATGCTCCAGACATGTTTGATGAAGTTGTGCAGCGGCTGACACCCAGGTTGACCAAGGCAAACACCAACTTCCGGCCCAGCCTGGAACCTGGGCTCAAGGTGGCACTCACTCTGCACCACCTGGCCTCTGGGACCATCTACAGGAGCATGCAGTACAGCTGGAGGGTGCCACACAACACCATCAGCATTGTGGTCAGAGAAGTAGTACAGGCCATCATCGAAGAATACAAGGAGGAGGTCCTCCAGTGCCCCTCCACTGAAGAAGGATGGAAGAAAGTTGCAGAGCAGTGGTATCATAGGTGTAACTTCCCCCACACCGTTGGAGGCATCGATGGCAAGCACATGGCCTGCAAAGCGCCAGCCAATTCAGGGTCCTCTTATCACACGACAAGGGCTTCTTAAGCATCATCCTCTTCGCCATGGTCGATGCTGACTACAAGTTCATGTACATCGATGCTTCAGGCAACGGCTCATCTTCAGATGCCCAGGTATACAATGCCAGTTGACCTCAAGGAGGGGCTGGAATGCAACCTTACCGTCAGCTTCCCAGATCCAGACCCCCTGCCCAATGGCACGCAAGATGTGCCCTACTTCATCATGGGGGATGATGCCTTCTCCCTCACAACCCACCTCATGAAGCCCTACACCTCCAGATGCCTCACCCATGAAGAGAGGATCTTCAACTACAGGCTGTCCAGGGCAAGGCAGGTGGTGGAGAATGCCTTTGGCATCCTGGCCAAGAGGTTCCAGGTACTTCTCACCACCATGCAGCATCGCCCAGAGACCGTGAGGAGGATCGTGGAAGCTTGCTGCATCCTGCACAATCTCATGCGCACCCGCTACCCAGTCTTGCAGAACAGGCTCGTGGACCTCCAACAAGGCAATGGGGACATGAAGCCTGGGGAATGGAGGCAAGGGCGAAACCTGATAGACACTGAGGTTGTGCAAGGCCCCAACAGAGCCTCACGTGAAGGGAAGAAGCAGCGCAACCTCCTGATACACTGGTGCAACTCCCCAGCTGGAGCAGTGGAGTGGCAAGACAGGATGGTAGATGATTAATGGATGCTTCCTTCAGCCTGTCTCATCACATGGAATAGATTGGGCCATGTATGTTGGGTGGGTCTACAATGAACAGGGCATTTAATAAAGAGTTGTGTTTATGTTGACATGTGTGGATGATTGATTACATTATTATTGATAATAAAGGGCCATAGGTGTGGCACCTGGGAGGGTGGACCATACAGTCCCACTTTGCTTGCACTGGAGGTTTATCTATCCCACAGCTATTACCCATCCCAAAGGTATCCCTTCCCATCCCACTGCTATCTCAACCCATCCCACTGCTATCTTAACCCATCCCACAAGCATGCAAAGGCTTAAACCATTTCTAAAAGTTTCCACCAGGACTTTATTAAAAAAAAGAAATGAAGCAAGTGTGTGAATCAAAAATAGACTTTATTAACAACAAGCTATAAAACAAAAATGAGTCTCTGGCACTCCTCTTGGTTGCTCAGTCTCAGGGGTGAAGGTCCAGGTGCTGTGGAGGTTGCTGGTGCTGGAGTGCTTGTCATCAGCTCCTCCAGAAGCAGAAGCAGCAGAAGCACCAGCCCCAGAAGAGCGAGCCCGTGCTGCAGAAGCCCCAGCAGAACCAGAGTGAGGGCCAGGGGGCGGGATGGTAGCCCTGTCCTCTTGCAAGAGATGGCAGCAGATGGCTGAGGCTTGCTGTGCTTCCGCATGGTTGTGGGGTTGCTGGCTGGCAGGGAGGCTTGCAGGAACCAAGGCTGGCAGAAAGGCTGGCAGGGAGGCATGCACCAAGGCTGGCAGGAAGTCTGGCAGGCAGGCTGGCAGGAAGACTGGCAGACAGGCAGGCACCAAGGCTTGCAGGCAGGCTGGCAGGCAGGCTGGCAGGCAGGCTGGCAGGCAGGCAGGCACCAAGGCTTGCAGGAAGCCTGGCACCAAGGCTGGCAGGAAGGCTGGCAGGGAGGCAGGCACCAAGGCTGGCAGGAAGCCTTGCAGGCAGGCAGGCACCAAGGCTGGCAGGCAGACATGAACCAAGGCTTTCAGGAAGGAAGGCAGCAAGGCTGGCAGGCAGACTGGCTGGCAGCAAAGCTGGCAGGCAGACTGGCTGGCAGCAAAGCTGGCAGGCAGGCAGCCAGCAAGGCTGGCAGGGAGGCTGGCAGCAAGGCTGGCAGGCAGGCAGACAGCAAGGCTGGCAGGGAGGCTGGCAGCAAGGCTTGCAGCAAGGCTGGCAGCAAGGCTTGCAGGCAGGCATACAGGCAGGGCAGGCAAGGTTGTCAATCCGTCCGGCAACATGTCTTTCCTCTGAATGGTGACCTGCTTCCGAGTTGCTTCCCTTATATCCGCGGGGCTTACGCAATGCATCTTCCCCGCATGCGCAATTAACGTTAGGCATCCGTTAGTCTTCCGCTGTGCATCTGCTGTGCATCCGCTTCATCAGTTCCGCATCCGCTTTGCTCAGGCCCCCCGGAAGCCTAGCGGATGTGCCATCCACTCCCATCCGCTTCCATCCGCTGGGCTTCCGTTCCGCATCCACTTTCCATCCGCCCTGCGTCCTCCCCGTGTCCGTTCCTTTCTGTGTTATCCACTCCGGTTATGCAAATTTTCGCCCCTTCTGAGAGCGGATAACAACGGATGGAACATTTTTCTCATCCGTTGTGGCCTTTTTATTAATGTTTTGCATCCGTTGGGCAATGTGACAGGGCCTTATCCTCACGCTAACCCTTGACCTATTCATTCATGTAATGAAACATACCTTGAAATGAAAACTACATGTTGATTTGGGTACATTGATTCAGAAATAAATATCTAGGATATTTTCATTCAACTTAAACATGTTGAAATCATAATTACCCTCATATGGTTGCTGATGAATGTTGTTGAATACTGATACTACTTTAAAAACATTGTTTAACACCATAATATTGCTAAGAATACAAGTATACGATTGAGTTCCATACACAATTCAGTATCATTATTGCCTTTGTGCTTCATGCTTCAATTACATCCATATTCTACAGCACTTTTCCGCACTTTTTTTTTTGTGTGTGAAAAACATTCAGTTTATATCACTGATAGTGATAGTTATCACCTTCAACAGGATTATTGTCTCCTTCCCCTTAATTAAATTCATGGATAAATATATCATTATCATCTGCTCCTAGATATAGAAATCTTACAAAATCTGAAATAGCAATAGCACTTAAACTTATATACTGCTTCATAATTCATATTAAATTCATCATTATAAACGAAATTGAATAGAACCTTTTATTCCCAATGCATTGCTGAATTGACTGTTACATCCAACATATTCTTAAATCATTTTGTCTTAGGAACATCTGAGAGTACTCCAGACAAAAATATTAAGAAAATACAGAAATTCATTAATTTGCATGATAGAATTCCTTCTATGAAATCTTTCATTTCCATAATTTTGTCTTGTAGTAAATTCTTGGCTGAATAGCACAGCTTAACTTGAATGACCATGCAGTTAGTTTATAGCATTTTTGTAATGCATTAAAGGACAACACCTACATTTATACAGCATATACACTGCTTCTTTACATTATAGAGCAAATAATGTTTCTGCCTCTAGCTTTACTTTTTCTGGAGTTTAATGTACTTTTCTAACCATTACTACTGTGGACGGTAATTTTCAGTTTTTATCAACCTATGAATTAGTTTTGCTGTACATCATCATTTTCCTGTGTAATGCCACAGTAGTAATGGATAGAAAAGACTACGAAACAAAATTGACAGACGTACTCCAATACTCCACATACAAACCCATAAACATGGACCCAACCACATATCTGGAAAAAATAACCAAGAAGAAAATTATAACCAGCCACATGAGCAAAGAGATCCAACAGATGATCATCCCAAGAGAAAAATCTTCCAGATGCCCCAAACTATACGGCCTCCCAAAAATATACAAAGCTTGTTTGGTTTTGGGGGTGCAACAGCTGGTGAAGCAGCCATGGTTTAGTTTCTGGGTGGTGGTTGTCTTTCGTTTATAGGATGGGTTTGGGCCTGGGTCTGATGAGGGGAATTGGCGGTGGTGTCCCATGTTGTTTTGGGTCTGGTGTTGGTTTTCATGGCTGAGACTCATTTGTTGGTGAGGGCTAGTTTCCAGATGTCTGGTAGGTGGAAGGTATTGTATCATTTATTCATGTTATGGGAGTGTTTCTCTATTTCGATGGGTTCCCTGATTATTCTCTTGCTGGAGTGTTCAGTGTTGGATATTAATTTGGTTCCTTCACCAGCTGTCAAGCCACTCCCCCTGAGCACAAAAACAAACAAGCTGACACACACCAAGAACACAAACCCAGACCCCAAACTCAAAACCAGACCAAAACCCAGAATGCTACATCACAGCCACCCACTCAAGATATCACATCAGAAAACTCACAAAGCCGAAAGCACCAGCCTGAGGATGGCGAGTGGGACCTTGCTGAAACGTTGCCAGGATACTCTTAATATTACACGGAAAACACCCAAACACACTTAGATCTATCTATCTATCTATCTATCTATCTATCTATCTATCTATCTATCTATCTAT
>BLBF01000070.1:2480442-2496132 GCA_015471245.1 Laticauda colubrina
TATCTATCTATCTATCTATCTATCTATCTATCTATCTATCTATCTATTTATCTATCTATCTATATGTTGTTCAGCTTCCTTCGGGTATTATCCCACGTCATTGTAGTTGTGCTTTTAAAGTTGTACCAATGTTTCAGCAGAATCTCATCTGCCATCATCAGGCTTCTGTATTGAGTTCGCCTGTGAGTCAGGCTATCACAGCCACTTCAGTTTTAAATTTGAGGAAAGCCTACTGTTGAGCCAGAATGTTTTTTTCTTCATCCTGAATGATTGGGAGTCTTGGTCTGTGTTTATTGGTCTTGGAGTTTGCTGTGTTCTGCTTGATTGGTGTTTCTAGTTTCTTCTGTCTGTTTTGTGGCTTTGATTGGCTGGCAACACTCTGTTCCCATATTGGAGGCTTTCAGTGCAGCTTGGCTTCGAGTAAAAGGATGGCTATCATCTATTAGGAAGCTAGGTTTCATCTGGGTGCCTGGTGGGGGGGTGTTTGTGCTGGAGGTATCAGGGGGGAGTCTGTTTGTGCCCAGGTGTCTGCCTGGCTTGTGGTGTGGAGATCTTTCTATTTGAGAGTGCAGGCTTCCAAATGATTGACAGTCTGCTGGAATCATCTCTTCTATTCATGCTTTCAGGTCTTTTTTCAATCTCTATGGCTTCTCTGATGATTCTGTGGCTGGGGTTTTCTATAGTGGCTAGGGTTTTAGTGCCATTGAAGTTGATGTTGTGATCTGTGGTTTTCATGTGTTGGACTAGTGAGGAGGTGTGTTCCAGCTTTTTTACTGCATTTTTGTGTTCATCCAGGCGGGCACTTATTCTTCTATTGGTGTGTCCAATGTATGTGGCAGGGCATGAAGCACAGGGACTTCATATATGCCTTGGTTTTCCAGGTCAATTTTGTCTTTGGGGTTTTTAAGGATTTTTTTGTCTGTTTTGAAGGCAGTCTTGATGTGATGCCTGTGTAGTATCTTACTGATTTTGCTTGTAGTACCTCTTATGTAGGTCAGGACAGCTGTTCCATAGGTCTGTTGATCTTCTAGGTCTATATTTTGTCTTAGTGTGTTTGTGTGGATCAAGCTGGTGATTTTGTTTTTGTGGAAGCAGTTGGCTGTCAGTACTTTAGTCAGGGTGCATAGTTCAGTCTTAATATGTGTCTTGTCTGCCAGGCGTTTGGTTCTGGTGATTAATGTTTTGGCCACTGAGTTTTTCTGTGCTGGGTGGTGGTGGGATTGGGCGTTGAGGTAGCGGTTGGTGAGTGTTTTCTTCTGGCATATGGTGTGTCCTAGTGTGCCATCTGTTCTTTTGTAGATTAGTACATCTAGGAATGGTAGTTGTTTGTTTGTTTCCATTTCCATGGTGAACTTGGAACTTTGGGTTGTGTGCTGTTTAGGTGTGTTTGGAATTTGTTTTCCATGGGGCCAAATCACAAATGTGTCATCAGTCATATCTTAACCATAGTTTAGATTTGTGGGTGGCATTAGCCAGGACTCTGGATTTGAATTATTCCATGAACAGGTTTGCAATGACGGGTGACAGTGGTGATCCCATAGGAGCTCCTTCAATTTGCTTGTATCTTTGTCCTTTGTATATGAAATATATGTTGGTTAAGCAGTGTTCTATTAGTTCCATGAGGTGTTTAAGGCCCTGTCACACTGCCCAACGGATGCAAAATATTTGTAAAAAGGACACAGCGGACGAGAAAAATGTACCATCCATTGTTATCCGCTCTCAAAAGGGGCAAAAATTTGCATAACCAGAGCGGATAACACAGAAAGGAATGGATGGGGGAGGATGCAGGGCGGATGGAAAGCGGATGCGGAATGGAAGCCTAGCAGATGGAAGCAGATAGGAGTGGATGGCACATCCGCTAGGCTTCCGGGGGACCTCAGCAAAGCGGACACGGAATGGAAAGAGCGGATGCAGAGCAGATGCCGAGCAGATGAAGTGGATGCACAGCGGATGCACAGTGGATGAAGTGGGTGCAAAGCGGAAGCCTAGCAGATGCGTAACGGAAGCCTAGCGGATGCCTACCGAATGCCTAGCATTCACTGCACATGCAGGGGGGATGTATTGCGTCAGCCCCATGGATATAAAGGGAAGCAGCTCCCAAGCAGGTCACCAACTGCATCCAGACACATCGAGTGCCTTGCCAGCCTGACCTGCCTGCATGCCATCCTGCTAGCCTCCCTGCCAGTCTTGCTGTCTGCCAGCCTTTGTGCCTGCCTGCCAGCCTGCCTGTCAGCCTTGCTGCCTGCCTTTCTGCCAGCCTGCCTGCCAGCCTTCCTGCCAGCCTGCCTGCCAGCCTCCCTGCCTGCCAGCCAGCCTTGCTGCCAGCCTGCCTGCCAGCCAGCAACCCCACAACCATGGGGAAGAAGAGAAATCCTCAGCCATCTGCTGCCAGCCCTGGCAAGAGGGACAGGGCCACCCTCCCCCCCCCCCACTGGCCCTCACTCTGCTTCTGTTGGGGCTTCTGTAGCACGGGCTCGCTCTTCTGCCGCTGGGGCTTCTGCTGCTTCTAATTCTGGAGGAGCTGATGCTGATGCTTATGGCAGTGGTGATTCTGCTAGTGCTTACTCTGCTGAGGCTGCTCCTAGCGGTGGTGGTTCTGCTGGTGCTTACTCTGCTGAAGCTGTTCCTCGTCCTGCTGGTCCTGCTCATCCTGCTCGTGCTCCTGGTCTTGATCGTCCTGCTCATCCTGCTCATGCTCATGGTTTTGCTCGTTCTGCTGGTCCTGCTCGTCCTACTGGTCCTGCTCATGCTCCTGGTCCCGCTGGCGCTGCTGGTGCTTACTCTGCTGATGATGATCCTGGTCCTGCTGGTGCTGCTGCTGCTACTGCTGATAATGATGATGATGATGATCCGGCTGGTGCTGCTGCTGCTGCTGATGATGATGATGGTGATGATCCTACTTGTGCTGCTGCTGCTACTGGTGTGTGGAGGAGCAGCCCCTACAACCTGGAAGCCCCTATGATGAGGGCCCATCTGGTCCTGCCAAAGGGAGGAAGAGGCATATGCAGGAACGGGAGAGGAGGCAATACTCCATTGAGGAGGAATACGAGGATGAGGTGCTGGAGTGGCTGAGAGAGAATGACTATCTGTGGCAGAAGGGACACCGGCTCTACAGGGACACAAAAAGGAAGCAGGCTGCTTGGAGAGAGAAGGCAGAGAGTCGGGGCTACACATCGGATGTGCTCCTCGGCTGATGGAAATATATGCACACCTGGTCCTGGAAGCTGCACCTCAAGAAATCTGGCCAGGCCACGGTTAAGCTGATGGACAGAGAGACCTATGTCATGGCCAGGTGCAGCTTCCTGGAGGGTGAGATCCGCCATTGAGGAGGAGCAGCAGCCCCTCTCATGACCCTATCTCTCAGGCAGCCCACTGAGAGCCAGTCCTCTTCCAGCCGAGAGTCAGCTCCTTTCTCCAGGCAGGTTTCTGTGGAGCGTTCCATGGCGGAGAACCCGCGGAAAGCTGTTTTAACTGTGGTGGAGAGCGTGGAGGACTCCCTAGTGCAGCGGGAGAAAGGAGACGTCACGTGCACTACAGCCCTACCTGCATCCACCCCCAGATCCACCTCCACAGAAAGGCAGAGAGCCAGAAAGGAGGGGCAGAACCACACTGTCCTGGTGGAGATCAGGGACACCATCCGGAGCAGCATAGATCTCTTCTCTCAGCTGGTACACACCGACTCCTCATCCTCCAACCACAAGCCCTTCCTCACCTATGTCAACCAGACCCTCACGAACATGGAGGAACCCCAGTACCAGGTGGTGAAGGACTGGATCACTGAGCTGCTTCACAACCCTCCAGACCCCGAGGAACCTGCTCCCACCCAGTCCAGGTCTGCTCCTCCACCTCCACCACAGGTGATGTCCCTCCCATTCCAAGGCTTTCCACAGACCCTCACCTACCAGGGCTATGGCTACCAGGAGGTCCAGCAGCACAGTCAGCAGCCCTTCCCAGTCCAGGCACAGAGTCATCGGACGCCACCGTTGTCACTGGTTCCACTGCTGCCACCGATGCCACTCACTCCACAGATGCCACCCACACCAGTCCTCACCCAGCTGCAGACCAGACAGCCCCATTACACTGCTCCTTCCTCCACCCCACAACCAAGCCCGGCCTCAGTACATCTGTCATCGGTACTGGGGCTGACACCCCATGGCATGGAGGAAGGAGCTCTCAACATCACAGGGCTGAGCCAGCTGTCTGAGAGCTTCCTCAACACACCGTCACCTGTTGTCCTCTCGGGGCCAGGCACCCCAATGTCGCTTCAGACCAGCACTCCAGCACCAGCCACCTCCACAGCACCTGGACCCTTCACCCCTGAGACTGGGCACACCTCCGAGTGACCGATAAGAGTGCCAGAGACTGGGTGGCTACCTTTAGACTTTATTTGGACACTTGACTTGGGTCATTTTTCTCTTGCAGCTTGTTATTAATAAAGATTATCTTTGCTTCACACACTTGCTTCATTTATTTTTTTCAATAAAGTCTTGGTGGAAACTTTTAGAAATGGTTTAAGCCTTTGCATGCCTGTGGGATGGGTTAAGATAGAAGTGGGATGGGCAAGGATACTATTGGGATGGATAAGGATAGCAGTGGGATGGGCAGGGATACCTTTGGGATGGGTAAGGATAGCAGTCGGATGGGCAGGGATACCTTTGGGATGGGTAAGGATAGCAGTGGGATGGGCAAGGATACATTTGGGATGGGTAAGGATAGCAGTGGGATGGGCAGGGATACCTTTGGGATGGGTTAAGATAATTGTGGGATAAACCTCCAGTGCAAGCATAGTGGGACTGTATGGTCCACCCTCCCAGGTGCCACAACTATGGCCCTTCATTATCAATAACAATGTAAGCATTGATCCAAACATGTCAACATAAACACAACTCTTTGTTAAATGCCCTGCTCATTGGAGGCCCACCCAACATACATGGCCCAATCTCATCCGTGTGATGAGACAGGCTGAAGGAAGCATCCATTAATCATCTATCATCCTGTCTTGCCACTCGACCACTCCAGCTGGGAGTTGCAGCAGTGTTTCAGGAGGTTGCGCTGCTTCTTCCCTTCATGTGAGACTCTGTTGGGGCCCTGCACATCCTCAGTGTTGATCAGGTTTTACCCTTGCCTCCATTCCCCAGGCTCCATGTCCCCATTGCCTTGTTGGAGGTCCACGAGCCTGTTCTGCAAGACTGGGTAGCAGGTGCACATGAGATTGTGCAGGATGCAGCAAGCTTCCACGATCCTCCTCACGGTCTCTGGGCGATGCTGCATGGTGGTGAGAAGTACCTGGAACCTGTTGGCCAGGATGCCAAAGGCGTTCTCCACCACCCGCCTTGCCCTGGACAACCTGTAGTTGAAGATCCTCTCTTCACGGGTGAGGCATCTGGAGGTGTAGGGCTTCATGAGGTAGGTTCTGAGGGAGAAGGCGTCATCCCCCATGATGAAATAGGGCACATCTTGCGTGTTGTTGGGCAGGGGTTCTGGATCTGGGAAGCCCATGATGAGGTTGCTTTCCAGCCCCTCCTTGAGATGACTGGTGTTGTATACCTGGGCATCTGAACATGACCCGTTGCCTGAAGCATCGATGTATATGAAATTGTAGTCAGCATTGACCATGGCGAAGAGGACGATGCTGAAAAAGCCCTTATAGTTGAAATAAGTGGATCCCGACTTTGCTGGTGCTTTGCAGGCCACGTGCTTGCCATCGATGGCTCCAACGGTGTGGGAGAAGTTCCACCTCTGATAACCACTGCTCTGCAACTTTCTTCCATCCTTCTTCAGTGGAGGGGCACTGGAGGAGCTCTTCCTTGTATTCTTCGATGATGGCCTGCACCACTTCTCTGACCACAATGCTGATGGTGTTGTGTGGCACCCTCCAGCCATACTGCATGCTCCTGTAGGTGGTCCCTGAGGCCAGGTGGTGCAGAGTCAGTGCCACCTTGAGCCCAGGATCCAGGCTGGGATGGAAGTCGGTGCTCTGCTTGGTCAACCTGGGTGTCAGCCACTGCACAACTTCGTCAAACATGGCTGGAGGAATCCTCATGAAGTTCTGGAATGCACGAGTGTCTTCGTTCCTGAGCTCCACCATCAGTTTGTTGCACAGCCTTTACTCTGCTCTTCTCCCGATCCATCTTCGGACCCAGACACTTCTTGGCCACCTCCTTTTCTTCCCGTAGTAGAGTTCATAGAGCCTGTAGTTGGCTTCACACTGTTGCAGAATGATGGTGGCTACCAAATGGAGTTTGTTACGATCCATGGTGGACATGACTGGATGCTGTGGAAGAGAAAGAGGCAGATGAAGGCTGCAGAGGTCTGCACAGCCTGGCTGCTGGGCTGAAAATGAGATGCAGGTGAGTTGCTCCCCCTTTTTATAGGCAATATAGATTTTCCACTATGTGTCCCTTTGCATCCTCTAGGCATCCTCTAGAGATCCTTAATATCTGAGATAGGTCCCCTCTGCGAACATTTTTTCTGTTTTAAATGCTTTCTTTGTGTGCTGCATCTGCTTTCATCCTTTCTCTGTCCGTGCTACCAATGCTGCGCGTCCGTTCTGCTTCCTCCCTGCATCTGTTTACCACTGGAATGGATGCGAGTTGCGCGTATGTGCAGCGGATGCCTAGCGGATATAGCGGATGCGTAACGGATGCAGAACGGATGTCCCCTGTATGCCTAGCAGATGCAGAATGGACACGTTGGTTACATTTTCCGCTCAAGTTTTGAGCAGCTCAAAACCTTTTGATGAAATGTCAATAGACGGATGCTGGACAGATAGAGATGAAGTAAAACAGAGGTAGTGAGTACAGAACGGAAGCATCGCGTTAACCATCGGATGGTAAGTGTTTTTCTCCATTTTACATCCTCTTTCCATCCATTGGTGCAGTGTGACAAGAGCTTTACCTGTTTGGTATTTATTTTTGATGATTTCAAGAGTTTCTTTTATTGGGACTTGAGTGAATAGTGAAATAGAGTGTGTTCCACATTGTCAAAATATGAGGATGTAGAAATCATGGCAAAAGGAAGAGTTTATATTCTGTCAGCTCAGATGGAATTCACATCATTCTCCTTTCAAAAGAATGATGACATAGAGTTTCTTCATGGTGTCCTGTCCTTAGCAGTTCATTTAAAGGAGGTCCAGAGTTTCCCTGAATTTCTTCAGTTGACAAATGCTACATTTGAAGGAGAAGATAGCATCATTCAGGTTTTCTGGGAAGAGGCTTTTGAATGTTTCTTTTTTGGATCTACTTTAGATAGGCAAGAAAGGATTTCCTGCACAGGTGAGGAGAAACTGGAAATCTGCCCTCATCTGTGTTTGAAATGAGCATGACCTCCCAGATTCCTTGCTACAGAATCTACAATGCAATCTACACTGTTGCATATGCTTTGCATAACATGCTTTCATTTCAATCAAAAAAGAAAAAAAGTATCTATGAAGCAACTCAAAGCCTACTGGCTCAACACCTATGGAAGGTAATATTCTGGACAAACTGCTTTCAATTAGTTCAACATGGTTCATTGAAAAGATTCTAAATTAGGAGTGTCAAACATAATTTCAGTGAGGGTGGCATCAGGACTGTATTTGACTTCAGGGAGCCAGGATGGTCATGGCCATAGTGGGTGTGGTCAGCTCAATATCATTTATGTTTTGGCAGCTATGGTGGCCTGAGAGCTCCACCAACAAAAATGGTGTAGTGAGCTCCATTTTTAGTTGCTATGGCCTTCTGCAACCCTCTGCCAAGAAAAATGGAAGTCCATTTTCACTGGCAGAGGCACCACGGGCCAGTCTTTTGCTGTTTTGAGGGCTGAATCAATGCAGCTTGCTTAATGGCATGTTTCATATGCCACCCTAGAGGTTCCAGCTTCTGAATACTATTCACAGGAAGTCCCATTATAATAATCCAGTTGGAAGATTATTCGGACATGACTTACTGAACATTTATTTATTTATTTCCTTCCTTCCTGATTTATTTGTCAAACTTGTACAAGGTAACAAGTATAGATATGGACATAAACATGAACAAGGGAAGTAAATACTGATAAATGGGGACAGTAAGATAGGGAGAGTAGGCACCCTGGTGCGCTTATGCATGCCCCTTTAAGGACCTCTTAAGATTGGGGTGAGGTCCACGGGATACAGTTTGAGATTGAAGCTGTGTGGGGTTGAGGCTGTAACAACAGAGTCTGGTAGGGTGTTCCAGGAATTGACCACTTTGTTGCATCATATGTTCTTCAATCAAGTCTGGAGCAGTTTACCTTGAGTTTGTATCAGTTTTTTGCCCATGTATTACCGTGATTGAAACTGAAGACATCATTGCTGGACAAGATGTTATAGCAGACAATTTTGTGAACTATGCTTACATATGACCATAGGCAGTATAGTTCCAGATTGGCCAAACCCATAATTTCAAGCCTGGAGGCATCAGGCCTCACAGTACAGGAAAGGATTCTACTGGTGCACCACACTCTTCTGAGAAGAGTATAACTCCAAAGGATGATAAATCCTCAGGATCATAAACACGAGGGTTCAGTTGAAGCCAGTTGTCCTATATACAGACCTCAAAAGCCTCCAGGCACTGTGAAAGGGCAGCCACAGCAATACTTAGATCACCCAGGATGGAGATGTAAAGTTGAGTATCATCAGCATACTTATGGTACCTCATCCTGTGATGTCAGATAATCTTATCCAGTGGTTTTATGTAAATGTTAAAAGGAAGTGGAGTTTGTACCAAGTTCTGCAGCACAGAAATTGTGTGGCCACAGGGTGGACCTCTTGCTCCCTAACAACACCAATTGGGACTAGTCTTGGAGGAAGAAGCCAATCCAACACAAAACTGTGCCACCTAGATCCAACTCTCCCAGTCAGCTGAAAAGGATACCATGTTTAGTGGTACTGAAAGCCATCAAGGAGAGCAATGATGGATGCAGATAGGTTCTTTTTGGTTCAGGCGATGGCCGGACCCTCCAGAGGACTTACTGACAAATCTTCCATCATATCATGTTGCCAGAGCTCCAACAAACAACAACAAACAAAAAACAAGGACAAATAGGCTGAAAAACAGCTTCTATCCCAGGGCACTAACTCTATTGAATTCTACTGTATAGTGCAATATTAATGCAATATCGTGAGTTTTAAATTCAATGTATAGAATGTGAAGGATGTGAACTTCCAGTTGCAAGGCTTTGGCGGTGGCAGGAATCCGCAATCATGTGCAGTTCATGCTACGCTTGCTGCTGAGGAGCCCCCAATCCAGCTGGATTTGGAGGTTATGGTTACTCTGTAGAGATAACCGAAGACAGGGAGATCTGGGCAGGGGTCTGGGGGGATCAAAATCCCCCTCCTCAGCCAGTTTAACTCCCTTTTCCCAAGGTGGTGGAGTGGCGGTCAGCAATGGCTGCCACAAAGAAGCTTTAAGCCAGATAAGATTGTGCAGGAGGAAGTTTGAAGAAGATGTGAAAGTTTTTGGCTGAACCAGGACAATAAGAATGTGAAGGATGTGTGTTTGTGTTTATTTTGATAGTCATAA
The DNA here is from genome assembly GCA_015471245.1 of Laticauda colubrina. Taxonomy (NCBI): domain Eukaryota; kingdom Metazoa; phylum Chordata; class Lepidosauria; order Squamata; family Elapidae; genus Laticauda; species Laticauda colubrina. Next base: position 2,489,964 of record BLBF01000070.1, read on the forward strand.
TGTACATTGAATATGGTATTTAATATTGTTGTATGAGGTGCAATGATAATAAACTAAACTAAACAAGAAGAAAATATTGAGAGTGCGACCGCTGTCCTGAGTCTGGCTATGAATTATCTGAGATAGATTCATGGCTGTCATGGTGATCATAAACTCTCTAGTCTCTTTTAATGCTATAACCAAGACTGGGAAACTCCACCACCCACCCCAAATTGCCATCCAAAACTATACCAGAGAAGTTGCTATGCAGCAATGAGGCTGGTACACTAGCAACAGTCCCAACAGATCCTATGAGCTCAATATGATGAATAGGATCCCACATCTGTAAACTCTGGAAGCAGAAGATATTTCAAGAGATGACATCTGCTATCCCTCCCTCCTACCCTAGATACTTTGCTAGTGCCAAACCATAAACTCTGAAGCCCAACATCACCCAACAGATACCAGACATGAAAGCTAATGTTGCTTCACAGGCTGTTGTGTGGACTCTATTCTAACAGTGTATATCATGATTTTCCTAAATAGAATGCCTTTCTAATTAACTCTTCTATAATAATTCTATAATATGGAATCATGATTCTAAGAAGCTCGTTTTGCATGAATAAATCTGCCCAAACAGCCATAGAAAAACATAGAAGTAGCATCACTGTAAAGCCCATGTCACACTGCACCAATGGATGCAAATAGGATGTAAAACAGACAGAAACACTTGCCATTCATTGGTTAACGCGATGCATCCGTTCTGTACTCACTGCGTGTGTGATTCATACGTTCTATCTGTCCAGCATCCATCTAATGAGATTTCATCCACTCACAAAGTTTTGAGCTGCACAAAACTTTGTGAGCGGATGAACTTTCTGCCACATCCATTCTACATCCGCGACACATACGGGGAACAACCGTTCTACATCCATTGTCATCCGTTAAATGTCTGATGTATCTGCTTGGCATCCGCTGCGCATCTGTGCAACTCGCATCTGATCCAGCGGAAAACAGAAAGAGGGAGGAAGCGAAAGGGACGTGGAACGTCCACACAGTGCTAGTAGCAGAGACATAGAAAGGATGAAAGCAGATGCAGCTCATATAGAAAGCATTAAAATGGAAAAAATGTTTTGATATGGGATTATCTCGGATATTTAGGATGTCTGGAGGATGTCTAGAGGATGCAGAAGGACATCTAGTGGAAAACCAATATTTCCTATAAAAAGGGGAAGGAAATCACCTGGATCTCAGTATGAGTCCAGCAGCCCTGGTGTGCAGACCTCTTCAGCCTTGCTCTTGCTCTTCCACATCATCCATTGATCTCCACCATGGATCAACGCACACTCCTTTTGGTAGCCACCATCATTCAACACCGGAACCAAGCCCTCTTCAGACTGTTTCACCTTTTCTACGCAAGGAGAAGAAGGAGATGTCCAAGAGCTGTCTGGATCCAAAGATGGATTGGGAGAAGAGTGGAGTTTGGACTCTATGACAAGCTAATGGTGGAGCTGAGGAATGAAGCCACTCGTGCATTCCAGCACTGCATGAGGATACCACCAGCCATGTTTGACAAAGTTGTGGAGCGTCTGAGACGCAGGTTGACGAAGGCAAACACCAACTTCCAGCCCAGCCTGGAACCTGGACTCAAGTTGGCACTCACTCTGCGCCACCTGGCCTCTGCGACCATGTACAGAAACATGCAGTATGCCTGGTGGGTGCCACACAACCCCATCAGCATTGTGGTCAGAGAAGGGGTGCAGGGCATCATCGAAGAATATGTGGAGGAGCTCCTCCAGTGTCCCACCACTGAAGAAGGCTGGAAGAAACTTGCAGAAGAGTGGTATCAGAGGTGGAACTTTCCCCACACCGTTGGAGCCATAGATGGGAAGCACGTGGCCTGTAAAGCTCCAGCCAACTCAGGGTCCACTTATCACAACTACAAAGGGTTCTTCAGCATCATCCTCTTTGCCATGGTTAATGCTGACTACAAGTTCATGTACATTGATGCTTCACGCAACGGGTCAGCTTCAAATGCCCAGGTATACAACACCAGTGACCTCAGGGAGGGGCTGGAATGCAGCCTCATCATGGGTTTCCCAGATCCAGACCCCCTGCCCAATGACACACAAGATGTTCCCTACTTCATCATGGGGGATGACGCCTTCTCCCTCAGAATCTACCTCATGAAGTCCTACACTTCCAGATGCCTCACCCGTGAAGAGAGGATCTTCAACTACAGGCTGTCCAGGGCAAGGCGGGTGGTGGAGAACGCCTTTGGCATTCTGGCCAACAGGATCCAGGTACTTCTCACCACCATGCAGCATCACCCAGATGAGGAGGATCGTGGAAGCTTGCTGCATCCTGCACAATCTCATGCACACCCGCTACCCAGTGTTGCAGAACATGCTTGTGGGCCATCAACAAGGCAATGGGGACATGGAGCCTGGTGAATGGAGGCAAGGGCGAACCCTGATAGACACTGTGAATGTGCCAGGCCCCAAGAGAGCTTCACGTGAAGGGGAGAAGCAGCGCAACCTCCTGAAACACTGGTGCAACTCCCCAGCTGGAGCAGTGGAGTGGCAAGACAGGATGGTGGATGCTTCATGGATGCTTCCTTGAGCCTGTCTCATCACACTGATGAGATTGTGCCATGTATGTTGAGTCTCCCTACAATGAACAGGGCATTTAATAAAGAGTTGTGTTTATGTTGAAATGTGTTGATCAATGAATAAATTGTTGTTGATAAAAAGGTCCATATGTGTGGCAGCGGAGAGGGTGAACCATACAGTCCCACTGTGCTTGAACTGGAGGTTTATCTATCCCACAACTATCCTTACCCATTCCACAGCTATTATCCATCCCACAGCTATCCTTGCCCATCCCACAGCTATTATCCATCCCACAGCTATCCTTGCCCATCCCACAGCTATTATCTATCCCACAGCTATCCTTGCCCATCCCACAGCTATTATCCATTCCACAGCTATCCTTACCCATCCCACAGGCACGCAAAGGCTTAACCATTTTCTAAAAGTTTCCACCAAGCCTTTATTAAGTAAAAGAACTGAACCAAGTGTGTGAAGCAAAGATAACCTTTATTAATAACAAACTGTAAAAGCAAAATGACCCAAGTAAAGTGTCTCAAGCAAAGATAAAGTCCACAGGTAACAACTCAGTCTCTGGCACTGTTCTCAGTCACTCTGAGGCATGCCCATGGTCTCATGGGTGAAGGGTCCAGGTGCTGTGGAGGTGGCTGCTGCTGGAGTGCTGGTCTGAGGCGCCATTGGGGTGCCTGGCTCCGAGAGGACAACAGGAGATGGTGTCTGCAGGAAGCTCTCAGAGAGCTGGCTCAGGCCCATGAGGCTGAGAGGCCCTTCATCCAGGACCTGGGATGTCAGGCACAGGACTGATGACAGATGTTCTGTTGAGGCGCTTGGCTGTGGGGTGGAGGAAGTGTAGTGTAGTGGGGCTGTGTGGTCTGCAGCTGGGTGAGGTGAGGCATTGGTGGCATCTGTGGCGTCGGTGGCATCTGTGGCGTCGGTGGCGTCGATGGCATCTGTGGCAGGTGATGAACCTGGGCCTGGACTGGGAAGGGCTACCTGTGCTTATGGAACTCTTGGTAGCCCTAGCCTTGGTAGGAGAGGGGCTGTTGAAAGCCTTGGAAGGGCTGTGACATCACCTGGGGTGGAGGAGCAGACCTGGACTGGGTGAGAGCAGGTTCAGCTGGGCCTGGAGGGTGGTGCAGAAGCCCAATGATCCCCTCCTTCATCATCTGGTACCATGTGGGTCTGGGTCACATAGGTGAGGAAGGGCTTGCGGTTTGAGGATGGAATCTCGAAGTGTACCAGCTGAGAGAGGAGATCTGCACTGTTCTTGATTGTATCCCTGATCTCCAAGAGGACAGTGTGGCTCTGTCCCTCTGGTCTGCCTCTCTTCCTGCTTTCTATGGAGGTGGAGGTGGGGGTGGGGGTGGGTTGATCTCTGGTGGATGCAGCCTCCTCTTGCTCCATCTGCATCAGGGGATCCTCCATGTCCTCCGGCATGGGGTGTGCAGCTGTCGGGGGGGTCTCTGTCGTGGGGCGCTTCGCAGACCCCTGCCTGGACACACTGGCTTTTTCCTGGCTGGAAGAGGAGTGCCTCTCTGTGGGCTGACAGAGAGGCTGCTTCTCGGTGGAGGAACTCACCCTGCAGGAAACTGCACTTGGCCATGACGTAGGTCTCCCAGTCCATGAGCTTGACAGCGGCCTGGCTGGATCTCTTCAGGTGCAGCTTGCCATACCAGGTGTGCATATGCTTCCACCACCTCAGGAGGACATCAGAAGTGTAGCCCAGGCTCTCCGCCTTTTCTTTCCAAGCCGCCTTTTTCTGCTTGGTGTCTCGTTACAGCCTGTGGCCCTTCCTCCACAGGTACTCATTCTCCCTCAGCCATTCGAGCACCTCCTCCTCCTGGTCCTCTGCAATGGAGTACTGTTTCCTCTCCCCCTTCTCCTTCAATTGCCTCTTCCTCCCTCTGGCAGGGTCTTCTGGACCCTCATCAACAGGGCTTTAAGGGCCTTGGGGCTGGTCCACCACACCACCACCACCACCAGCAGCAGCAGCAGTAGCAGCAGCAGCAGCAGCAGCAGGACCAGCAACAGAAGCACCAGCAACAGAAGCACCAGCACCAGCAGAGTACCACCAGCAGCCGGAGAAGCACCAGCAGCACCAGCAGAAGCACCAGCAGAAGCACCAGCAGAAGCACCAGCAGAAGCAGCAGCAAAAGCAGCAGCAAAAGCAGCAGCAAAAGCAGCAGCAAAAGCAGCAGCAGAGTCAACGCCAGGGGGTGGGATGGTGGTTCAGTCCTTCTTGCCAGGGCTGGCAGGAGTAGGCACAGGCTTCCTCTTCTTCCCCATGGTGTCTGATGAAGATGTCTCTGGCAGCAGGTCTTTCCTCTGAATGGTGACCTGCTTGCGAGCTGCCTCCTTTTATATCCGCGGAGCTTACGCAATGCATCATCCCCTCATGCGCAGTGAACTCTTTGCATCCGCTACGCATCCATTATGCATCCACTATGCATCTGCTCCTTCTGCTGCGTGTCCGCTTCGCTGTTCTCCCACAGAAGTCTTGCGGACGTGTCATCCGCTTCCATCCGCTTCTATCCGCTAGGCTTCCGTTGAGCATCCACTTAACATCCTCGCTACATCCTCTCCCCATCTGTTCTTTTCCGTTGTTGTCCGCTCTGTTTATGCAAATTTTTGCCCCTTTTGAGAACGGATAACAATGGATGGAAAATTTGCTCATCCGCTGTCCTTTTTACATACGTTTTGCATCCGTCGGCCAGTGAACTAGCCTGTATCCGATGTTGAACTACAGATAAGCTCTTTTCTTGAGAGTTTCTATAAATTAACACTTAACCATACAGGCACAATTCACAACCAATTAATTATATGCGTGATCTTACATAGCAACATGTATCAAGCAATCAAATGCTTTTCTAATTTGCTCTTCTATAATAGTTCTATACAATTTGAAATTGTGATTCTAAACAGCTCTAGTTTTGCATTAATAATGCTCAATCAGCCATAGAAAAACATTGATGTAACTTCATCGTATCCAATATTGTACCGCTGAAAGGATATTTGAGACTTCCTACAAATTAACAATTAACCATACAGGCACAACACGCAGTCACAACCAATTACTGATATGCATAGCTTGCATAGCAACATTATCAAGCAATCAAAAACTTGAGGCTTTCCAAGAAGATGAATTTATTCACCATAATTTCTCTTTTTTCTCTAGAATGCTATTCTAATTCCTGTTTTCTGACTATTTGTTATACATGAAACAAACTTAAATAAAAAACAATATTATTCAATATATCTTGATATTTCATCTTCTCTTTTAAGCTCAGCCATTTTGTGAAAATCATTTGCTTTAACAACAGTGTTGGGGAAACAGTTTTCTTCAATCAAAATGGAGAAATGCAAACTGGATTTAATATTATCAACTGGGTATCATTCCCAAACCTTTCATTCCTTCGAATTAAAGTTGGAGACATACAAGTCTCATCACTTGGAGAAAAAACTTTTAGTATTTCAGAGGAATCCATAATTTGGCCAAAGTGGTTTAATGAGGTAGGTCCTGTAAGTCTTTGAGTTTTATTATTATTATTATTATTATTATTATTATTATTATTATTATTATT
>BLBF01000070.1:2496142-2531361 GCA_015471245.1 Laticauda colubrina
TTATTATTATTATTATTATTATTATTATTATTATTATTATTATTATTATTATTATTATTATTATTATTATTATTATTATTTGCTTCTTCCAAGCAATCATGGTTTCTTTAACTTATTCTTCTTCTAGTTTAATTTCTAATAAATATCCATACAATTTTTTAATCACCTTTTCATCAGTACCTGTCAAAATCTTATCTAAGTCAGTCAGTTTATCATAGAAACCTTCTGTTTTAGAATCTTTATCATACCTTGAATGTATTTGTGCATATGAAAACCAATTCATCTTTATACCTTGTTCCTCTAGTTTTTGTATAGATTTAAGTTCACCCTTTTCATTCAGTATTTCATCATATCTAACTGTTTGTTCCTTTTTGTATATTATAGGATAAGAAAATGCTTCAATAGTCGATAGCCAGACTGGAATTTTCAAACAACATTGTCTTTTAATCTTCTCCCAGTTTAACCACAGAGACTCTCGTATATAATGTCTTCTAAAATAGCCCTGTGTTTTAGTTCCTTTATATCATAAAAAAGCATGCCACCCCAACAACAGATCATGTCCTTCTACAATGTCAACAATCTCATATTTCTTAATGTTATCCATTCCTTAACCCACATCCAATTTGTAGCTTGGTAATACAACTCCCAATTAGACAAACCAAATCCTCCTCTTATTCTACCATCTTGCAAAAGTTTTAACTTTATTCTCACTTTCTTACCTTGCTTTTTATATTTCAACACAATTTTATTCTAATCTTCAAAGTAATCTTTTCCAAGCCTAATTGGAATTGTTTGGAACAAATATAAAATTCTGGATAATATATTCATCTTGATTGTTGATATTCTCCCTATTAATGACAGTTGTAAATTTTCCCATTTTACCAAATCTAGTGCTATCTGCTGCTTAAGTTTGATATAATTATTCTCTTTTAGTGTACTGCATCTTGCTGTCAAATATATCCCCAAGTACTTGATCTTATTCATGACCTGGATTTTCAATAGATCTGCCAGTTCTTTCTTTTGTCTTGATAACATATTCTTTGTCAGGATCTTTGTCTTATCTTTATTTATTTTCAAACCAGCCACTTTTTCATATGCCTCTATCTTTTCTATCAAGTTGATGCTGTTTCTAGTGGGTCTTCTAAAATGAAAACCAGATCATCTGCAAATGCTTGCAATTTAAATTCTTCCTTTTTTTAAATTTTCATCCCTTTTATATTCTTTTCAACTCTAATATTTCTATTCAGCACTTCCAAGGTTAACACAAACAACAGAGGTGATAGTGGGCCCCCTTGTCTTGTTCCTTTTCTTATATCAAATAAAATCTGTCAGTTCTCCCTATCATTACCTTTGTCATTTGCTTGAAAGCTTCTATTGCTTGAATAATTTTTTTAGCAAAGCCCATCTGTTCCAGCAGTAATAACATGAATCACCAATTCACATTATCAAATGCCTTCTGTGCATCTAAAAATATCAAAGCTATTTGTTTTTCAAGATGTGCCTCATAGTATTCCAAAGTGTCCAAGATTACTCTCATATTGTCTTTAATTTGTCTCTTTGGCAGAAATCCATTTTGATCAGGATGGGTAAAATTGTTTAAGTATTTTTTAAGTCTTTCTGCCAATATTGAAGCAAAAAAATTATAATCTGCGTTTAGTAAGGAAATAGGTCTATAGTTCTTAATTTGTGATGGATCGGCCTCCTCTTTTGGAAGAAGTGTAATATAAGCTGCTTACCATGATTTAGGTATCCTCTTCTTTAACATAACTTATTCATAACTTCTAGCAATGGAAAGTTCAGTGATTCTTGTAGTGTTTATAAAATTCTGCTGGAAGTCCATCTGGGCCTAATGCCTTTCTATTATTTTGCTTTTTGAGTGCTTCAGTTAACTCCATCATCCTTATATTGCTTTCTGACATTGTTTCAATTTCTTTAGGTATCTGGGGTTCATTAGCATTCTGTAAATACTGTTTAACTCTTTCCTCATCAATATTCTCTTGTGTGTATAAGTTTCCCATAATAGTCTCATATGATTTCCTTCTTCTCTTTACTATCATCGCAAAATTGGCTTTGTTCGTCTATTAAATGCAATATTTTCCTTGATTCTTTCTCCTTTCTCAATTTATCTATCTACATAGTTTAATTGCATCTTCAAAATAGTTCTATTTAGCACCTCTAATTTTCTGTGCTAGTTCTTTTTCTATTAGACCCATTTTATGTTTGGTTATATCCATTTTTAATTTATATCCTTTTTCTGTGGCATTTCCTGTAGCTCTTTTTCAAGTCCTTTATACTCATCCTCTAATGCCTTAGAGGCTAATCTTTTCATGGTATTTTTTTTCCTTGTATAGTCTATTATCAAGCCTCTGGCATATGTCTGCATTGTATCCCATACGTTCTGGATTGAGGTATCTTCTTTTTTGTTTTCTCTAAAGAAGAAAGCCAGTTCTTTCTCCATCCACTGTGTGAAGTCTTTTTCCTTCGATATTATATTATTTAACATCCATCTAGATCTTCTTTATCCTTTCCATTTAATTGTCATTGGATTGTGATCTGCCCAAGTACTTGTTTCGATATTTATTTCTTGAATATTAGTTAATAATTCTGTTGACATCCATATCATATCTATTCTGGACCATGATAAATGTCTATTTGAGTAGAAGTGTACTGTTTAGTTTTAGCATTTCTTTCTCTCCATGTATCTTTTAAGTTTATTTCATCTACCACTTAAAAAAAAAATTAGGAAGGGTATTTCTATTTTGCTTTATTGTTTTCTGTGCTGTATTAGATTAGTTAGATAAGATTAGATTAGTTAGATAAGTTAGATAATTTAGATCACAACCTTTACAAACAGTGCAACTCCACCTACTCTTTTATGAGGTCTGGCTGAATATCATCAAAGTGTTGTCTATTTTCCTCAATAAACAGTAGTAAATTTGCAGATGTGAAGTTGTAATGTAGGTTTTAGGAACCCTGTTGCTACCACTCAATCCCAGATATTCAATTAAATAAACACAAATACATTGTTCCTTTATATTTTCTAGAAAACTTTTTATCCGATGTTCTTCTAACATTTCCCCCACTTAGATCACATATGGATCAGCTCCTTTGATGAGTAATAACCAAGCAGGAATTTTTGTCAAATGGATATTCCCTGATGAGATCCACCAACTGAAAGGAGTGCTACACTTGCTGTTGCATTTTGGATGGACCTGGGTTGGGATGATTTCTCTGTTTGAGGAAGATAGGGAGAGGTTTGTTCAAAAGAGCCTTTCCATGTTTTCAGAAAGAGGAATCTGCTTTGACTTTATAGAATGTCTACCTCAAAAGGTGTATGGTAGTAAAGCTGCTAAAATGGTGGAAAAGGCAGATAAAATATATAGAGTGATCATGTGGAGTATAGTCATTGCAGTGATCTTTAATGCTGAAATTACAAGCATAGTGACATTGAGGATGATGCTCTCTGTTTTAGATTCTTTTTTTTTTGTTAAGTTTTATTGATTTTTAAGGACAAACAAAAACAAACAAAATATAAAAACATCAACTTTCTTCCATAAGTGTACAAAGTGTGTTGGTTGGTTTTCAAAATTTTTGTGCATCAATTTCATAGTCTCAGTTACAGTTATATTACATAATAACTCATATTATCAGAAATTGAATATCCTAGTATAATTATTAATCAATCATTTGACTATAATTTTGTTCATTCATACTTTGCAGGATAGCTATATTTTACTTAGTTTATTTTATAACAATTCATATAGTCCTTCCAAATCTATCCTAAAAACATTTTATATAATAATAATAATAATAATAATAATAATAATAATAATGAAATACATCTTTATATATTCATTATTTTCTATAATTCTACATATTCTATTACTATATTTTGTTATCTAGCCATTGATAGAAAAGGTCCCAAATTTTGTAAAGTTGTTTATCCTCTTGTTCTCTAATTTCAAATGTCAATCTACTCATTTCAGCACATTCCAGTATTTTCTTGATAATTTCCTCCTGCAATGGTATTTTCTCATTTTTCCAATTTTTAGCAAATGCAATCCTAGCTGCTGTTAATACATTTACAATCAAATATTGTAAATCTTTGCTGTATGTATCAGGTAGAATTCCCAATAAAAATATCTCTGGTTTTAAATCTATATGCTTTTGAGTCATTTTTTCCAACAACGTGTGGATTTTAGTCCAATATTTTTTGCATCCGCACAAGTCCACCACATATGATAATATGAGCCAGGTATCTGATGACATTTCCAACATCTTTCATTGTTTTAGATTCTGTTTTAGATTCAACATCATTTTAGATTCTGTTTTAGATTCTGATGATATTCCAAAGGAGAGAAAAGCCAAAGTTTGAGTCATGACAGCTCAAATGGAATTCACCTCTATTCTAATGCAAAGACCATTGCCTATTGATTTTCTCCATGGTGCAATTTCCTTTGCACTTCACTCAGAGAAGCTGACAGGGTTTCAACAATTTATGCAGAAGAAAAACCCAAACCTGGAAAAAGATGATGGATTTATTAGGGATTTCTGGAAAAATGCATTTGAACACTCATTTTCCAGTGATATTACAGATGAGAATGCTGAAAGGATCTGCACTGGAGAAGAGCAGCTGAAATCTCTTCCTAATTCTGTCTTTGAGATCACAATGGGTGGACATAGTTACAGCATCTACATTGCAGTCTATGCTATGGCACATACTCTGAGGGACTTGTATATCTCCAAAAACAAGGACAGTCAGAAAATGTATAAGAAGAGTTGGAAGTACTTCCTTCAGTCACCATGGCAGGTAATGTTTACAAATCCAAATCAGGAAGATCATCAGATCATGTGAACAAAAATTGGCTTGTAGTTTTTTTTTCTCTTTCCCTTTGAAAGTGTCTTTATTTATTTACATTTCATAATTCTAAACTGTTCACCTCCCTCCCTTTACAGATAGTTTTGAATGTTCATGGCATACCCTTATGCAAAAAACTTAAAAAAATTAAAAACTCATCTGTTTTGAATATTATCTGAATAGTCTAAACAATAAGGGTCATTTATGCAAAATTGGATGCAAGTTGAGTATAAACTTAAGGTTTTGAAAAAGTCTGAAAAAAACAGTGACATATGAACTTTATTTTATGTATGAAATGCTAGGCAAAGTATCATATTCAATTTACTATATTTAACAGTTTCATATATAAAACCTTTGTCAATGATTAGAATGAAGAAAATTTCAAGTTTTCAAGTTAATTTGTTTTCAATTCTATTTTATTTTTTTCCCTAAATAATAACTGCTGAGATGGAACAGAAGGCTGTTTTGGCGTAGAAATTTCTTTATTGGAATTTTTAATAGTGTCTAAATCTTATGCTAGAAAAGTAAATGCATAAATCCTAACATTCCAGGTTGATCAAAGCAAGTTAATATGTCATTCCACTTCCTTTTCAACGTTATGCTGGAATTTTCGTATAATCTTTTCAGGTGAAAACAGACAACAGAATAGAAAATCTAAATTACTTTCCATTGGGTATAAACCATACTGAAGGAACTGAGAGTTCTCCATATGATTCAAGAAATCTAGTTAATACTTATAGTTCTTTGTTTTATTTTTTCATTCAAATAAATGAAATGAAAAAATGAACTCCATCATTTTTTGTAGCAAATCTGTTTTAACAACAGTGCTGGAGAACAGGTTTCTTTTGGCCCCAATGGAGAATTAAAAATTAGATTTGATATTTTAATTGGGTCATATTTCCAAACAAGTCCTTTCTAAAAGTCCAAATTGGAAAAATTGACCCCCTGGCTCTCAAGGAAAAGCTCCTTACCATTTCTGCCAAGAATGCTGTTTGGCCCTCCATGTTTAACCTGAAGGTGTGTCTTATTTTTCACTTTTTAGGAAATAATGTATTCATTGATCCACAGAGGTAAATAATTAAATAACAATTACAATCAAACTTGGATTTAACAACCTCATTTTTTTGTTTGATGCACATGAACATAAACTATTAAAGTTTATATAGGTAGATTAAAGTCATATAGTGAGGGAATTATCAGAAAATCTTTAATGCAAATCAATAAAGAGAAGGTGTGGTTATAGTCCTGCCACAAGCACAAAGTCAGCTGAATGATTTTGGGCTAGTCATCCTCTCACTCTAGAAAGGAAGAAATAACAAATCATTTCTGGAAAACCTTGCAAAAAAACTTCAAAAACTTTTCCAGGCAGTCTCTTAGACTTGGGCATGATTCAGTGGAAACAAGAAAAAAAAAACAGGACAGTTAAACAAGTGTCTCATCAACTCAGCAATTTTATGAGGTGTGGATTTCAATTCCCAACTTCAGCGTTTTGGTTGGGGAAATAACAGAATAACTTGGGAGGTATTCTAGTCCAACCCTCTCCACTCAGGAAACCCTATACCAGTTGAGACAAATGGTTGTACAATCTCTTCTTTAAAATGTCCTATGTTGGAGGATCAAGAATTTCTGGAGGCAAACCATTCCACTAATTAATTGTTCAAACTGTCAGGAAATTTCTCCTCTGTTCTAAGTTGGTTCTCTGCTTAACTAATTTCTATCCATTGCTTCTTATCCTGCCTTCAGGTGCCTTGGAGAATAGATTGATCATCTCTTCTTCTTCCAAGATATAGGAAGACTGCTTACATTTCATTCCAAGTTCTTCTTTTCATTGAACTAGACACAACCAATTTCTGCAAATGTTCTTCATATCTTCTAGCTTCCAATCCCTAATCATCATTGTTGCTCTTCACTTCACTCTTTCTATGTTCTCTATACCTTTTTATATTGTGGCAGCCAAAATTGGATGCAATATTCCTAGTGTGCTCATTTGAAATTTCAAACTAAAGGAAATGGGGAAATGGGACACTTAGTTTTGATGAGGATGTGAAAAGTTAGGATATGTATACCAAATAAAATACTTCCATATAAATACACTTCCAACCTGTAAGTTTTTCATGTGAAATGATTCTGATTTTATTCATGTACAGACATTGCCTCTTTCCATCTGTAATTGTTAAGCCTGGGTTCCCCAACCAGGGTTAGGTAGACAAGCTAAACAGAATGTGCAGCGTTAGTCAGATAGGCACACAGATAAATGAGTGAGCTAAGCTTGTATGTTTATTAACATACAGTAAAAATAACAGATACGCTTGTGCTATCAAGAATATATTTTATTCCAGTATAAGTTTATAGCATAGTCAAAAACAGTCCAATATTCATTTACCATGTAGTCAGTCCATTCAGGGATATTCAGTTTGCAAAGTCCATGTAGAATATCCTATTGTCAGTTCACATAAATCAGTCCGTTGTTGTCTCTCCCGTTCGAGCAATGCAGTCTTGCTTCCAAGCAGTAATCAGGGATCATCAAAGCCAGAGAGAGAGAGAGCAAGCTGTAGCCTTGCTACTTTTATATGGTTTTCATAACCACACCCACAGTTGCTATTTTACAGTTAAAGCTGCATACATTAACTATGATTCATAGTTAGTATTTCACCTAAAACAGTTAGGGTGAACAATGTTATCCCTAACAGTAATGATAAATGTCCTTTTAGCTACAGCAAGGTAAAAATAGAAGGGATATTATCCTGCTGCTATGACTGTAGACAGTGTCCAGAAGGGAAGATAGCTGACCAAATGGGTAAGCAAAGCAATATATTGAATATGTGAACAATTTAATAAATATAAATGGGGTTGAATTTTTAATCAGTATTACGGTGTCTGAAAATCTTGAGTTATCTAACAGGTTGTATAGATCAGTAAACCACTTGTTTATAATTCAAAGAGATTATTTAATGTGTCAAAGTTCCAAGTAATATGTCCCATTCAATAAGAAGGTCTGGACATAATGTCTATTGAGATTCTCAGTTATTCCGAAATAATTTTTATCCCAAGGTTGCTTTTTCAAAAAACAATTGAACTTTCTTTTTTTCCTTGAAGACATTTTACTTCTCATCCAAGAAGCTTATTCAGTTCTGACTGATTGGCTTCATTCAGAACTGAAGAAGATTCTTGGATGAGAAGCAAAATGTCTTCATGGAAAAACAAGGAAAATCTAGATGCTTTTTGAAACAGCACTTTTGGGAAATATTTAATGCTACAATCAACCAATTCATTTAAATAGCATAAGGATCAATAAATTTCTCCAATTTGCATTCTGCTTCTCTTCCTGCTGTTTTTTTTCCCAGCTGTTTCAATTATTTTTCCTTCCTATTCTACCTGGAGAGTAAAAATGTCATATAAAATTTTTGAGATAGCTGTATAATTAAAAGAATATAGAAAAAGAATACTGCATTACAAAATGAATTTCATTTAAATTATTTTGAGAAAAATAATATGAACTCATAGAAACTTATAAAATGTAGAATGTTATTATTTTTTCATGCTTAAAACCTATCATGGTTCTGTGAAACAGTTTTATTTGTTCTTTCCCCCCAGATTTAGATGATTGTTTCCCATAACAAGAGGATCAACATCCAAACAAGGGTTGAGATAATTGTCTTCCAAAAACTGTAACTTATGTGACTTTCCAAGAGCCATTGGGTATTTCTTTTGTCATGATTGCAGTCTCCTTTTCTTTTCTTTTCTTTTTTTAACAAATTTTATTCAGTTTTTCACATTAAAAACAAAAATCTCTTTTTAGTGGACAACATATTTCTGGGTCATCACCTTTACATACAAATATGACAGCAATTATACATTCATATATGCATACTTAATTCTATTATTACCTTTTCCATTCCAAATTTTCAGTAAGGAAAAAAACAAACACATTAATTCTAGCCTCTTTCATTAATCTCAATCAAAACATCTTTTTGTTTCATTTCAATTATTTCAAATATAATTCTTTAATATTTATTTTAAAAATAAAGATAAACAATATGTGTTTGCCTAATAATAATAATAAAAGATTGCCAATGTCTCTCCTTGTTTTTAATAGTCTATATGACTAATTAATTTAGTTGATTCTTTAGTCTGTCATATTCCCTTTCCATTACACATTCTTTTTATAAATTCTAAATTAATACAAGTTTTAACACTAAAGAAAAAAAAAACAAGTATAAGTTTTCCCCCTTTTACTGCTTTGAGTGTGACACCTCAATGATTAAAATATACCTTTATTCCCTCATCTTGATTCCCAATAAACCATTATTTTTAAGAAGTTACAATAATAATCATTACATCTTTTCATTCGGATTCCGCAGCATATTTTCCCCCCTTGATTTTTAATAAGAGTTATTAATATCTATATCACCCTATTTTCTAAATATTTTTAATTACAGAAATATTCTTATTACCCCTTGTCACCCTGCAGAATCCCCTTTTTAATTCATCAACCATTATCTCTGAAAAAACATTTTCTTTTCAACATTTTACTATTTCCATATTTCTTTATTTCGTACGCCTGTTTTTTTACTGCTTCTCCTCCCCCTCTTTTCCCCATATCTTTTCTAATTCTAGTTTATATCCTTCTCTTTCTTAATATCTTCCTTTCCCCTTTTCTGCTGGGTCTTTCTGCCTTTCCTGACTTCACAGATATTCCCCCTTTTGATTGCCTTCTTAAATTTCAACTTTTTAACCTTCCTTCTTTCCCCACTTCTTTGTAGTGTTCTTTGTGTTAATTGTCTATTTAAAATGTCTTCTCCTTGAATGATTGTGCCATGTATGTTGAGTGGTCCTACAATGAATAGGGCATTAATAAAGAGTTTTGTTTATTTTAAAGTGTGTTGATCAATGAATAAATTGTTATTGAAAATAAAGGACCATATGTGTGGCAGCTGGGACGGTGGACCATACAGTCCCACTATGCTTGCACTGGAGGTTTTTCTATCCCACAACTATCCTTATCTATCCCACAAGCATGCAAAGGCTTAATCATTTTTCAAAGTTTTCATCAACACTTTATTAAGGTAAAAAAATGAATCAAGTGACTTAAGCAAAGTCACTTTGTTAACTTTCTTAGGTAAACTGTATGACTTTATTAAAAAAGCAAAATGAACTAAGTAAAGTGTCTTAAGCAAAGATAAACTTAACAAGTAAAAAACTCAGTCTCTGACACTATTCTCAGTCACTCTGAGTCATGTCCATGGTCTCAGCTGTTAAATAGGCAGGGACTGTGGAGGTGGCTGTGACATGAGTGCTGGTCTGAGGCACCATTGTGGTGCTTGGCCCCGAGGGTACAACAGGTGGTGGTGTGTTCAGGAAGCTATCCGAGCGCTGACTCAGTCCTGTGAGGTTGAGAGGCCCTTCATCAAGGACTTGAGATGTCAGGCCCAATACTGATGACCGATTGTCTGTTGACGGGTTTGGCTGTGGGGTGGAGGAAGGATGAGTGTAGTGGGGCTGTCTGGTCTGCAGCTGGGTGAGGAGTGGCGTCTGTGGCATGCAATTAACCTGGGCCTGGACTGGGAAGGTCTGTTTTTGCTGTGTGAAGTCCTGGTAGTCGTAGCCTTGGTAGGTGAGGGGCTGTTGAAAGCCTTAGAAGGGCTGTGACATCACCTGGGGTGGAGGATCAGACCTGGACTGGGTAGGAGCAGCTTCAGCTGGGCCTTGAGGGTTGTGCAGAAGTACTGTGATCTTCTGCTTCATCACCTGGTATTGGGCCTCGGGCAGATCCCTCAGGGTGTGGCTCACATAGATGATGAAGGTGTGGCTGCTCGAGGATCCACTGTCCAAGTGGACCAGCTGAGAGAGAAGTTCTGTGCTGGTCTTCATTGTGTCCTTGATCTCCAACAGGCCAGTGTGGCTCTGGCCCTCCAGTCTACCTCTGTGCCTGCATCCTGTGGAGCTGGGGGTGGGGGTGGGGGTGCATTGGTCTCTGGTGGCTGCCGCTTCTTCC
Source organism: Laticauda colubrina (assembly GCA_015471245.1). Taxonomy (NCBI): domain Eukaryota; kingdom Metazoa; phylum Chordata; class Lepidosauria; order Squamata; family Elapidae; genus Laticauda; species Laticauda colubrina. The sequence continues at coordinate 2,506,996 of BLBF01000070.1, forward strand.
TCCATTTGTGACAGGGGATCCTCCAAGTCCTCCGGCATGGGGTGTGCAGCTGTCGGGGGGGTCTCTGCTGTGGGGCCCTCTGAAGACACCTGCCTGGACAGGCTCACGGGCTCCTGTCTGGAAGAGGACTGCCTGTCTGTGGGCTGTCTGAGGGAGAGGGATGTCAGAGGGGCTTCTCCTCGGTGGCTGACCTCACCCTCCAGGAAACTGCACTTGGCCATGATGTACATCTCCTGGTGAGTGAGCTTGACAGTGGCCTGCCCTGATTTTTTTTTTTTTTTGAAAGAATTTTATTAATTTTTAACAAACAAACATATACAAACAAAACACAAAACATAAAAAACATAAAATATCTTTTTGGACGGCAGTTTAATCCCGAGTTACATCTTTTTGTACAGACATAAATTCAGGTTCATGCTTACTTTTATATAGCATTCCATTTCTTATTTACTATTTTACATTTTCTATATAGCTTCTCCCCTCTTTTCACTCTCTTAATTCTATTATATTTATTTCATCTCAATTTAAATCATTATACTTATATCCTTTGTCTGTCCTGTTTCAGCTGTCTATTATCTTTTCTCATTAACACAAAATTTCTTCTGTAATGACTGATTGGAGTATAATGCCTTGTCATACTTATCCTTCCCCTAGTTTTAAAGCTTAACATAACACATAATTTTCATTCAGTTTCTGCGTAGTACATTCTAAAGATAGACTCAATATTTTAAAACAAGAAAAATATTTTTTTAAAATATATAATATAATTAAAACAACAATCCATAGCAATTGAAATTATATAATTAAAATTAATATTCATTTAAGTCTTAAACATTTTACACAATCCTTTCTAAATAAGTATCATGCTTCTATGGGAACACTTATAGATTTTGCTTAGTTACTTCCCCCTATTTCACTTATATTTTAAAATATTATACAATGACAATGTTCCCATTTTTCTTTAATTCAATTCTCTCATATTTGATTTCATTTATTTTATTTTAAAAAAAAAATTCGCTAAGTTACATTAAATATTTTGTCCCATTTTATAATCATATATTATTCCAATTTTCTAACATTATTTCAAATACAAATACAACAACACAATCTTATGTACCTTTGCAGAATCTCTTTTTCAGTTATATGTTTACCCAATATCTCTAAATAAATTCTGTTTCTTTACATCTTGTTTCAAACCTTTGTAGCTTCTCTTCCCTTCTTTCCTCCCTTGCTTCTCCACTCTACCCTTTTTACCCCCTTGTCTCTTAATCTCCACCCTCTTGTGTATTCCTCTTTTCTGTTGCTTTCTGATGTTGTGTCCACTTTTCACCTTGTTTTTCCCTTTTTTGGTTGTTTTTTTAAGTCTTAAATTCTCCATTCTCTTTCTCCCCTTTCCCCTTTCTTCCCCAAATAAAGTTGCTTGTTCATTAAGGATGGTTTCTTCTTCATCCCAATCTTCTTGTTCTTGTAGTTTCTCATATGTAGAAATTGCCATTTCTAAAAAATGAAAAACAGAGCCAAAAGAATCCTTCCCTTCTTGTTTCTCTTGTTTATATTTTATAAATTCCATTTTCAGTTCATCCATAAGTAATGCCATTGTAAAAAAAAAAAAAAAGAAAATTTAAACGACCCAAATGATTTTAATCATTCAAATAAGAGTTTCCCTGATTTTTTGAGGTGTAACTTGCCATACCAGGTGTGCATGTGCTTCCACCATCCCAGGAGTACATCTGCAGTGTATCCCAGGCTCTCCAAGCTGCCTGCTTCTTCTTGGTGTCGCGATACAGTCTGTGGCCCTTTCTTCAGAGGTACTCATTCTCCCTCAGCCATTCCAGCACCTCATCCTCATGCTCCTCAGAAACGGTGTACTGTTTCCTCTCTCCCTTCTCCTTCCCTTGCCTCTTCCTCCCTCTGGCAGAGGCTTTAGCAGGGCTTTCAGGGGCTTGAGCAGCAGGGCCTTCAGGGGCTTGAGCAGCAAGGTCTTCAGCAGCAGGGTTTTGAGGGCCTTGGGGCTGGTCCACCACAGCAGCAGCAGCAGGTGCAGCAGCAGGTTCAGAGTCAGTGCCAGGAGGTGGGATGCTGGTTCTGTCCCTCTTGCCAGGGCTGGAACAAGTAGGCACCAGCTTCCTCTTCTTGTCTGACTGACGAACCATGATGTTCCTGGTAGATGTATGTGACAGCACATCTTTCCCCTGTATGTTGACTGCATGCGTGCTGCATTCTTTTATATCCGCAGAGCTGATGCAATTCATACTCCCCGCATGCGCAGTGAACGCTTTGCATCCGATATAAATCTGTGCGACATCCGCTTTGTTTCCTATAGGCGTCTGTGATGCATCCGCTTCATCCGCTATACATCTGCCCCTTCCGCTATGCATCCACTTCGCAATTCTCCCCTGGAACCCCTTCGGAGCTGTCATCTGCTTCCATCCGCTGTCATCCGCTAGGCTTCCTATGAACATCCATTTAACATCCCCACTACATACTACCCACATCCGTTCTTTTCCGTTCTATTCCGTTCTGTTTATGCACATTTTCACCAATTTTTGGAGTGGATGACAACGGAGCCACCCCTGAAATTTTGCTTGTCCGCGGTGTCCTTTATGCATACGTTTTGCATCCGTCGGCCAGTGGGACCTAGCCTTAAGTATAGTCAATGTCTCTTCTACTCCATCTCTCAAGGGAATTTCATAAGATACTGACAAATATATGACCTTAATTAAGACATTGCATTGCATTAAAATCTGCTCAGAAATACGGAACTGCACACAGAAAGAAAAAGATTTTGCATTTGATCTGTGATACATCCTTGTCTTAATTCCATATAATCTTCATTGTATTATCTTGTGATGATGTAAATGAGTGCCAACCCACCTCCTTGGTTTAATAGTAACATAAAAATTGCACTTTAGTGTCTATAATGACAGTATATTACAGTGATTTGGTTATATTCGGGACCCTAGTTTTATTCTTTTTTGCTACTGTCCTCATTTCTCCTACTTACAATTGCAAACTCAATAGTCCTCTTCCAGTCATTCACAAGTATTATTAGTCTAGGGATTCAATCGTTGCTGCAATTATTTATCAAGTCTTCTTTCTTTCAAATGAGATTACTTTTCAAAACCTTCCTTCTCATGAAGTACTTCATCAGTACATGTAAATATCCCTTTGTAATTGCTCCTACAGCTCCTCCTCTTATTTTTCTTATTTCTACATGTACTGTATTATCTATGTTCAGGGGTGACATTCAAATTTTTTAATAACTGGTTCTGTGGCAATGGATTAGGTGGTGGACATGGCTTGGTGGTCATGTGACTGGATGAACATGGCTTGATGATCATGTTATTGGCTGGGTGTGGCCAATTCAATATCACTCACACTGAGGCATGTGTCTCCTCACTGACCCTCATGACTATGGGGATGCTGCAAAAGTCATAAGTGTGAAAAATGGTCATAAGTCACTTTTTTCAGTTCCATTGTAACTTTGAATGGTTACTCCACAAAAGCAAAGTACCAGCAAAGGAGGGGAAAAAAACTTCAGAGACGTTCCTGAGACAGGAAGTCTAGTCCTGTCAAGAATGTAATAGAGGTTTATGGAGAGGCAGTTTCTGTAAGAAGCACCAGAGTGTTTCCTTCCTCCCTTCCTTACAAGATTTGGCCAGTAATTTCTTCTAAAAACCGTTTCTCTGAACTGCTTAGTATGTTAACAACCGGTTCTAGCGAATAAGTGTGAACTGGTAGAATCCCACCCCTGCTTATGTTCCATTTTTCTGTTGAAATATTATGCTAATTCAGCATGCTAATTCCAATTAATTCCATATTTAATTTAATATTAATTCCATAGTTAGCCATTTTTAATTCCAGAACTAGGAGAAAATCAGTTTGTCCAATCACTGGAGATTAAACTGAAACAATTCAACTTTCTAGGGCACTAAAAAGTTTGACAAATTTAAAACTTGGAGATGTCCTTAATATAATCCCAAGCTTCTTCATATTTTATCTTAACCAGAAATTAAAACAATAAGCCATCCAGTGCATTTAATCAAATATTCCCTTAGCATCCAAATTCATTTTGGAAGAGATATTTTACCATGAATTCAAAATCTTAAGTACAGAAAAAGAATCTTAAATCTAGAAGAAAGTAGGTTACAAATGCTTTCTCAGTTCAATTTTAGCTTACTGCTCCATCCTATCAATGATTCCCTATCCATATAATCAAATTATTAAATTCCAGATATTTGTTTTTATGTGTAAGTATATATGTATGCATGTACAAACACACATATGTACACACTAAGTATGTATGTATGTATTGTGTATATGTGTGTGTGAGGGACAGACAGTAGATATCTTCCGACAGTAGATATTTTAAATTTGTGTGTATATATACACGCACATACATTTAAAATATTTACTGTCTAAAGCAGAAATATATTCATTCAGTTTATCATTCTCACTGAAGCTTCTTCATTCATAATTACCAACACACTTTGGCTCTGTCATTTGCTGTAAACGACATCAATGAAAATTCTGAGATTTTGTCCAATGTGAGCCTCGGTTTCCACATCGCTACCAACTATCTTGACGATTATACAATTTACCTTCTAACAATAGAATTTCTATCTACAAATGATAAATTTATCCCAAATTTCAAATGTAATGACCAGACAAATATGGTAGCCGTCATTGGAGGACCCCAGACTAAAACCTGTCTCAATATAGCAACCACTCTGTGCAGCTATAAATTTCCCCAGATGAGAAAAATAAGGAGGAAGATGGAAAATCCACAAGTTTATTATTTTCAGATTTTGAGTCCTGATAATCACTCTTATGAAATGGATTCTGTAAGCAAAAAATATGTTTAATTTAGTGAGTAGGAGGTTAGTAGATATGAAGATTATCAACAAAGGGCTCTCCTTTTTGCTTGATGAACAGTCTTAAATTTGCAGACATTATTTGGTAAAAGTTTAGTTTTTAGGATCTTGCCTTGGATATCCACTTAATCCCAGTTATTTAGTACATACTGATATATGCATTAGTTCTTTATTTTTTTCCTAGAAAACTCCCTTTTAAATAGGTTCTTCTGTCTTTCCCCCATGTAGATCATTTGGATCAACACTCTTGATATATAATGACAACTTAGTATTTTTCATAAAATGGATGTTCCCTGATGAGATCCTCCAACTTAATGAAGTGCTATATTTATCATTGCATTTTGGATGGACCTGGGTTGGGATGATTTCTTTGTATGAAGAAGATTTGGAGAGATTTGTTCAAAAGAGTCTTTCCATGTTTTCAGATAGAGGAATTTACTTTGACTCTGTAGAATGCCTTCCCAAACAATGTGTGGTAATGAAGCTATTGAACTGGTGGAGGAAACAGATAAAATATAGAATGATCATAGGGAGTATAGTCATTGCTGTGACTGTCCATATATAGTTGGGCTCTGAAGAAAATAGAAATCCTTTTTTATTTGTGTTTGAGAACTAGTATATCATTTTTATGAAGAATATCTCAATGTACTGAGCCCTTGCTGAGCTGCCATATAATGGACAATTGACTAGGACATCTGAAGTAGTCAGGTATCTTTAACTACATTAGTAAAATAATGACACTCTAGAAATGCTCATAGCTTAATGGAAAAAATCCATTTGTTGCAACAGAGTGAGACTATTTTTAAAATGGCATGAACATGGTTTTTTGTTAAATCTCCCTAAAGTTGAATTTATATTTATCTTCCTAAAAGAAATTAAACAGGGAGCATAAAGTTTTGTTTTAGCATAGAGTTTCTGCCAGAGATACTATTCATCTGCCTAACCAGCTAACTCAGAGGTCTTCAAACTTGACAGCTTTAACACTTGTGGACTTCAACTCCCAGAATTCCTCCTCCATTCATGTTAGCTCAGGAATTCTGGGAATTGAAGTCCAGAAGTTTTAAACTTGCCAAGTTTGAAGACTCTTTAGCTAACTAGTTATGCTAGTCCAAATGAAATGATGTGACTGCACACAAAGCATAAAAATCACCCTTTCACTGTAGATAGCATTTATGTGTTGTTGGGAAGGGTGTAAATTTAACAAATAAAATAAATAAAAATAATTAAAAGAGAGGTATGCATTCTTCCTTCATATCACTATATGAAAGTGACATATAAGGCATTAACTTGATATGTGTGTGTGTGTGTGTGTGTGCACGTGCGCGCACATATATTTAAGTTGCAGTCAATCTGTGACAGCATGAGAGATGATGTGGCATGACTTTTAAGATTAGAGTGGAGTAAAGTAGAATTATTTATTGGCAATGTGTGATTGGACAGGTAAAGACATTGAAAGCCACATATGAAGGTAACATAGAAAACAATAGTTGTGACAATCTCTTCAAAATTTATTTCAGAATATAGATTCTCCATATCTTTTTTTTATTACTATTTTGATCCCTATACTGATTTGAAAATCAACTTTTTAAGATGTGGAAAAATATTCATTTCAATATTAATAATGGTTTCTGAAAAGTTAATGTCCAAAAGGTTGGTTAAATATTTCTTTCTTAGCTTAATACTTAATACTGAAATCTCCATTAGATTGTTATTTATTGTTGTTTATAAATGGCAGAAGAAGAAAAAAGAAAAAAAAGAAAGGAAAATAAAAAATAAAAAGCAGTTGCTTTTTATTTGATTTTAACTTCCATTCGTTGATTTATTTGTTATTTTTTTTATAACCCAAGACATCATATAGCACCCTTGGCAACATAAATAATAAAACAGCCCAGATATATTTTTAAAAAATATTAAAATAAAACCAATGGGGCAAGCTACACTTTGAGGGCAAGAATCATTCCTAAGATAAAGCCAGTGTCATGCCCCTATCAAAGTCTGAGTCTGAGGAGGAAGCTGAACAGCTGACAGGGACTGGGAGTGTGGCTCCATTGGATGTGGAGGAAACTAGGGAACGGCAAAGTCCAGCTGGGCAGAGCAGGGAGAGGTAGAACAAGGGAGAAGGAATTCAGAGGAGCCACAGTTAATGAAAAAGGCAAGCTGCAAGTGGCAGGCTGTTGGAAGCAAACATGACTTTATCTTGTGTTGTCGTGGCTTATCTGTGTTCCTGGCATCTTTCCAACTGTGTGAGTTTTGCTGTGCTTTCAAGCCTGAAATTCTTGCTCCCTGCCCTGCCAAATTAATTACTTCAGTTTGGTTTGTTTGGACTTTAAGTTACAGTTTGTGTTTACACTATTTTGAACTTAATTTTCTGCAGTCAAAGGCTGTTCCTGGGAGAGTTTTTCTCCAGCCAGAAGGTAACCTAGACATTGGAAACAAAGTTGGAGATTATTATTGATTATCTGACTGTGCTGCCTTTGTGCCACTCCCTGAGTCATCACAGCCAGGGCAGAAAGTGCTTCCATGCTAGATCCTACCTATGTCCAGGCTTTTGAGATATGATATCACCATATACCTCTTCTGCTTGGAATGTCTCTCAAATAAAGGGGTATCAAACTCAAGGCCTGGGGGCTGGATCAAGCGAATGACTGACTCACAGTGCTATTGCCAGTGAAAATCGGCTCCCTACTCCATTTTCACTTTCAGAGTGTTGCAGGAGGCTGTGGCAGCCGATAATTCAAATAATGGAATTCAGCAGCCCATTTTCACTGGCAGAGTGCTTGGGTCACCACAGGCATCTCCAACAGGTGTGATGTTGAACTGCCCATGCCCACTTTGGCCATGTCCCATCCCCAAGGTCAAACATAACCCTGATGTGATCCTCAATGAAATCAAGTTTGACAAGCTATAGTCCATTATAGAAGCAACAGTATGTAGATAGGTAGGAAAAAAATAAGAGATAACCCTTGTTTTTACTCCAACCATGAAGCACACTAAAAAAATCATCATTCCTTGAATTTGATAAAAATTATGTTGTTAAGACATGGAACTCTACTGTGGTTGCTGCAGTGTCCAGAAAACAAGATATATCAGAAGGAGTACTCAATTATTTTTCTACCTACTCTTTGGAAGAGAATAAACTCACAATAACAGGCTCAATCCCAATTTCTGAGCTCCACTTCCTATGAAATCTATCCTGCTTTCAGTACGATGTCCTTCCGGAGCTTAGGTAATTGTTACAGTATCACTTTACAAGGTAAATCCCGTATTTAGCAAAGGAGAGAATACTATAACCTAAAAAGACATGTTTCTTTTTTTTTTTAATTGTATTTTGCCTTCTTCTTCTGTGCATATAATCTCCACCATTCCACCATTTTCTACTTTATGCATTAGTTCCAAAAGTTAATAGCAATGTTCCAGTGAGTACTGAGATATAGTAAACATGTTTGCTTCTAATATTTTTCAAAGACAGTAGTATTGGAAAAATAATAATCCTGATTACTAATTAAGTAGAGTTAGTGTCCCTTCTACTCCATCTCTCAAGGGAATTTAAGTAGACACTGACAAAGCTATGATCCTACATTAAGGCATTGCATAGCATTAAAATCTGCTCTGAAATACAGAACTGCACACAGGAAGAAAAAGAAGGTTTTGCATTTGATCTGTGACACATCCTTGTCTTAATTCCATATAATTTTCATTGTATTATCTTGTGATGATGTAAATGAGTGCCAACCCACATCCTTGGTTAAATGGTAACATAGAAGTTGCACTTTAATGTCTATAATGACAGTATATTACAATGATTTGGTTATATTCAGGACCCTAGTTTTATCTTCTTTTGCTACCATGCTCATTTCTCCTATTTACAATTGCAAGCTCAGTAGTCCTCTTCCAGTTGTTCACAAGTATTATCAGTCTGGGGACTTAATAATTGCTGCAATTATTTATCAAGTCTTCTTTCTTTCAAATGAGATCACTTTCCAAAGCCTTCCTTCTCATGAAGTACTTGATCAGTACATGTAAGTATTCTCTTCTTATTGCTCCTCCAGCTCCTCCTCTTATTTTCCTTATTTCTACCTGTGCTGTATTATCTATGTTCCATTTTTCTGTTGAAACATTATGCTAATTCAGCATGCTAATTCTAATGTCCATGGTTAGCCATTTTTAATTCCAGAACAAGGAGAAAATCAGCTTGTCCAGTTACTGGAGATTAAACTGAGACAATTCAACTTTCTAGGGCACTAAAAAGCTTGACAAATTTAAAATATGGAGATGCCCTCAATGTAATCCTGAGCTCTTTAACTTTTCATCTCAACCAATAATTAAAACAGTAAGCCCTTCAATGTGTTTGAGAAATTTTTCCAGTTTTTAGAATTCTATGGTGGAAAAATGGAACTTACTTCTGGCTCTTAAAAAAAAAAAATACAGGCAAAATATTGATAAAACTGAAATCAAATGCACCTTGGCATCCAAATTAATCCAGGAAGATATATTTTATCATGCATTTTACAGTTTGCCAAAAGAAGTATCTAAAATATGGAAGAAAGCAGGCTGCAAAACTTTCTCTGTTCAAAGCTAGCTTATCTCCCCTTCTGATCAGTTATTCGTAATATAATCTGGTGCAATTGTTCATTAAGGACAAGGCTTCAAACATCAAAATACATCAGCACTACATCTATAACATTAAAAATATCAACTTTTTGAATCTGAAGCAGAAATTTATGTCATTTGTAACTCTTACTGAAGGTTCCTCACTCATAATTATCAACATGCTTTGGCTCTGGCATTTGCTGTAAAGGAGATCAATGAACGTTCTAGAATTTTGTCCAATGTTAGCCTTGGTTTCCACATCACTACCAATTATTTTGAGGAATATACAACTTATCGTTTAGCAATGGAATTTTTATCGGCGAAAGATAAATTTATCCCCAACTACAAGTGTAATGACCAGACCAATACAGTAGCTGTCATTGGAGGACCCCAAACTAAAACCTGTCTCAACATGGCAATCAGCCTGTGCAACTACAAATTTCCCCAGGTGAGAAGAAATGTGGAGCAAGATGGAAAGTTCATGAGCTAATTATTATTTTCAGATGTTGGGTCCTCAAGATAACTCTTAAGAGAAAGATTCCAGAGACAATTCGTCATAATGACAAGAATATTACCAAAGACCCTTCAATTTTTTCCTTCATGACCAGTATTGAATGTACAGATGTCCATAACACTCAGTGTGTATTTTATAACACAGAGAAGCCTCTTTCTGTAACCCACTAAAACCCAAGTATTGTGTTAAGTAAAAAAAATGCATTCTTCCTTTATTTTTTAAAAAGTCTATTTTCTTTTTTCCTATGTTTATCCATATTTCCCCAATTAGATCACATATGGATCGGCACCTTTGATGAGTAACGACCAAGCAGGAATTTTTGTCAAATGGATGTTCCCTGATGAGATCCACCAACTTAATGGAGTGCTACACTTACTATTGCATTTTGGATGGACCTGGGTTGGGATGATTTCTCTGTATGAAGAAGATATGGAGAGATTTGTTCAAAAGAGCCTTTCCATGTTTTTAGAGAGAGGAATCTGCTTTGACTTTATGGAACATATTCCCAAAATGATGTATGGTAGTGAAGCTGCTGAAATGATAGAGGAAGCAGATAAATTATATAGAGTGATCATGTGGAGTACAGTTGTTGCAGTGATCTTTAATGCTGAAATTACAAGCATAGTGACATTGAGGATAATGCTCACTGTTTTAGATTCTGATGATATTCCAACGGAAAGAAAAGCCAAAGTTTGGGTCATGACAGCTCAAATGGAATTCACCTCTATTTTAATGCAAAGACCACTGCCTATTGATTTTCTCCATGGTGCAATTTCCTTTGCAGTTCACTCAGAGAAGCTGACAGGATTTCAACAATTTATGCAGAAGAAAAACCCAAACCTAGAAAAAGATGATGGATTTATTAGGGATTTCTGGAAAGATGCATTTGAATGCTCATTTTCCAGTGATATTACAGATGAAAATACTGAAAGGATCTGCACTGGAGAAGAAAAGCTGGAGACTCTTCCCAATTCTGTCTTTGAGACCACCACGGGTGGACATAGTTACAGCATCTACAATGCAGTCTATTCTGTGGCACATGCTCTGAGGGACTTGTATATCTCTAAAAACAAGGACAATCAGAAAATTGATAAGAGGAGCTGGAAGTACTTCTTTCAGTCACCATGGCAGGTAATGTTTACAAATCCAAATCAGGAAGATCATCAGATCATGTAAAAATGTTGGCTTATAGTTCTTTTTCTCCTTTTGTTTTGAAAGTGTCTTTATTTATATTTCATAATTCTTAACTGTTCAGCGCCTTCCTCCCTCCCTTTACAGATAATTTTGAATGTTCATGGCATACCCTTATGCAAAAAACTTAAAAAAATTAAAAACTCATCTGTTTTGAATATTATCTGAATAGTCTAAACAATAAGGGTCATTTATGCAAAATTGGATGCAAGTTGAGTATAAACTTAAGGTTTTGAAAAAGTTTGAAAAAAACACTGACATATGAACTTTATTTTATGTATGAAATGCTAGGCAAAGTATCATATTCCATTTATTATATTTTCAATTTCACATGTAAAACCTTTTTCAATGATTAGAATGAAGTTTTCAAGTTAATTTGTTTTCAATTCTATTTTATTTTTTCCCTAAATGATAACTGCTGAGGTGGAACAGAAGGCTGTTTTGGCCTAGAAATTTCTATATTGGAGTTTTTAACAGTGTCTAAATTGTGCCAGTGTCTAAATAGTGCCAGAAGAGTAAATTCATAAATCCTAACATTTCAGGTTGATCAAAGCAAGTTCATATGTCATTCTGCTTTCTTTTCAATGTTATACTGGAATTTTCATACAACACCTTTTCAGGTGAAAACAGACAACAGAATAGAAAATCTATGTGATAGAGAAAATGTTTCTTTTTCAATTATAAACAGTGTAGATTGGTGGAAAAAATGACTTTCCATTGGGCATAAATCATACTGAAGGAAGTGAGAGTTCTCCATATGATTCAAGGAATCCAGTTAATATTTATATTTCTTTGTTTTGTTTTTGTTTTTTTCATTCAGCTCCATCATTTTTTGCATCAAGTTTCTTTTAACAACAGTGCTGGAGAACAAGTTTCTTTTGGCCCCAATGGAGAATTGGAAACTGGGTTTGATGTTTTTAACTGGGTCACATTTCCAAACAAGTCCTTTCTGAAAGTGCAAATTGGAAAGATCAATCCCCTGGCTCCCCCAGAAAAGCTCCTTACCATTTCTGCCAAGAATGCTGTTTGGCCCTTCATATTTAACCAGGTGTGTCTTATTTTTACTTTTTAGGAAATCATGTATTCATTGATCCACAGAGGTAAATAATTAAATAATAATCACAATCAAACTTGGATTTAGATATATATCTGGGGCCTGAACAAAATAGAATTATTTTTTGTTTGTTTCTTTGAGAACTAGTATACCATTTTTGTGAAGCAATATGTATTGAGCCATTGCTGAGCTGCCATATAATGGAGAATCAATTAGGACATCTGAAGTAGTCAGGTATCTTTAACTACAAATAATGACACTCTAGAAATGCTCATAGCTTAATGGAAAAAATCCATTTGTTGCAACAGAGTGAGACTATTTTTAAATGGCATGAACATGGTTTTTGGTTAAATCTCCCTAAAGTTGAATTTGTATTTGTCTCCCCAAAAGAAATTAAACAGGGTGCAGAAAGTCTTTGTTTTAGCACAGAGTTTCTGTCAGAGATACTATCTATCTGCCAAACTAGCTGACAAGTTATGATAGTCCAAGTGAAGGAATATGATTGCATGTTAAGCAGAAAAACCATCCTTTCACTGTTGATGGCATTTATGTGTTGTTGGGCAGCAAGTAAATTTAACAAATAAAATAAATAAAAATAAATAAAAGGGGGGAAGGAGATATTATTTTTATAAAATTATATAACCTATATGAATAAAAGAGGAAAACAATATGACACAGAAAACTGCTTTGTGATTGGACTGCAGGTTTCGAAGAGGGAATTTGATTTATAAGTGGCAACATGCATAGTTCAACTTAATAATTGCATATAAATATTTTTCCGAATTGTTGACTTATGGACAAAAAAGATGGAGGGTTAGGGCTATCATTAAGTTAATAAGCATTTTTATGGCAACAGTTGAATGAGGGAATTATCAGCAAATAGTTAATACAAATCATTAAAGAAAAGGTGTGGTTGTAATCCTGCCACAACCACAAAACCAGCTGAATGATTTGGGGCTAGTCATCTTCTCACTCTAGAAAGGAGGAAATAACAAATCCCTTCTGGAAAACCTTGCAAGAAAGTTAAAAAACTCAGAATTGGGCACATTTCAGTGGAAACAAGAAAAAAAAAGGAAAAGTTAAGCAAGTGTTTCTTCAACCCAGCAATTTTATGAAGTGTGGATTTCAACTTCGAACTTCAGGATGCTGGTTGGGAAACTAACAGAATAGCTTGGGAGATATTCTAGTCCAACCCCCTCTACTTAGGAAACCCTACACCAGTTCAGACAAATGATTGTCCAATCTCTTCTTTAAAATGTCCCATGTTGGAGGATCTAGAATTTCTAGGCAAGCTGTTCCACCAATTAATTGTCAGGAAATATCTCCTAAATTCTAAGTTGGTTCTCTCCTTAATAGATTATAGAATACTTTATTGGCCAAGTGTGATTGGACACGCAGGGAATTTGTCTTGGTGTAAATACCCTCAGTATACATAAAAGAAAAGATACATTCATCAAGAGTCAAGATATAATTAGTTTCCATCCATTGCTTCTCATTCTGCCTTCAGGTGCTTTGGAGAATAGGTCTAATAATGCCTCTTCTTTGTGGAAGGCCCTAAGATATTGGAAGATTGCTTGCAATTGTTCTTCATATGTTTTAGCCTCCAACTCCTAATCATCTTTGTTGCTCTTCTCTTCACTCTTTCTATACTCTGCACATCTTTTTATATTGTGGCAACCAAAATTGGATGTAATATTCCTTTTTTACAAAAAATATTTTGTTTAGTACAAAAGATTAAAAATATTTGTTTAGTACAAAATATACAAAAATAAAAAGTAATAATCATACAAATAGATATCAGCACAAATCATATTTCTCTCTAATACATTTGATAATGATTTAAGTAACTCATAACAAATATTGAATGGCAAATATTCTGTATCCCTTGTAAACTAAATACTATCTATATTATATATTATATAATAGTCTATTGTTATTATTGGATTATAACTATGTTATTTTGTAAATAAATCCTTGATATAACTTATTCAATAAGAAAGAGAAATAAAACTAATATTTTATAAATTCCTGTCTTTAGACTTATATGTAGTAATATGTTTCCTGGGTTCATTTATTTTATGTATTCTTTTCTTACAGTCTATCAATTTATCCATACAGAATAATATTCAGCATCATCTTTCCCTTTTAGTTTTAGTGTGAGCCTTTCCATTTCAGCACATTCATAAATTTTATGAATAATAATGCGTATAGGTGATAAGTTGGGCATTTTCCAATATTGTGCCATTGAGATTCGTGCTGCTGTTATATGAATAATCAAGTACTTTACTTTGAGAGGGTACTCCCCTTTGATTATACCCAGAAGTTACAATTCAGGTTTCCACTCCAATCTGTTTTGGGTAATTTCCTCTATCCATATTTTAATCCTTATCCAAAAATTTTTAACCTCTGGACATGTCCACCAAAGGTGGAAGTAGGTACCATGTTCTTTTTTACATTTCCAACAGCTTGGGTTTGCTGCCGGATATATTTTTGCTAGTCTAGAGGTTCCAGATGCCATTTATATATCTTTTTGTATAAATTTTCTTTATAGGATACTGGTTTTGTTAAGGTGAGATTCTTTTCCCAATCATCTAGATCTATATTATGGCTGAACTTTTTTGCTCATGATAGCCTTGGTCCTTTCACAATTTCCTCAGCCAATTCATATTCTAATATGTAATTGTATAATTTAGATATCATATTTTTTTCTGGGCCCAAAATTTTATCATATTGAGTATTCTTTGTTTCTAGTCCAAATAATTTTAAATCCCTATCATATCTCATTGCTATTTGGAAATAGGACCAACGATCGATAATTATTTCTTGGGTTTCTAATTCTTGAATCGATTTAAGCTTTCCTTCATTTATCTAAAATTGGTGGTATTTAAGCTTTTTACTGATATCCATTGTGTTGGGATGAAACATTGCCTCCATTGCTGATAACCATTTTGGAATTTTAGTGTAATGATTCCTCTTAATAACTGTCCATATTTTAATCAGAGATTTACACAGATTATGTCTATAAAAATATGAATGGTTTTTACTGTTTGAGTTTCACAGAAATGTGTGCCATCCTATTTGTAAATCATAGCTCTCTAATGTTAAAATTATTTTATTTTCCAATTTGAATCAATCCTTTATCCACACGAGTGCCGTCTCTCCATACTGGGTCTCCCAGGTGGGAAATCCAAAGCCACCTCTGCTTTTATTGTCTTGTAGATAAATTCTTTTAATTCTTGTTTTTTTACCTGCCCAAATAAATTTCATAATAATTTTGTACAGTTCTTCAAACTATTATTTCTTATTTCTCATTAGAAATAAGTATAACTATTTGGGTAGAACATTCATCTTGATCATAGCTATTCTACCTAATAATGAGATTTCCATTTTGCTCCAATTTTCCAGAACTCTTCCAATTTGTTGTAATATTTTGGTATAATTGTCTTCCTTCAGAGTTGAAGTTCTAGGTCTTAACCAAATGCCTAAATATATAATCTTGTTTACAATGTGTAATCCCATTGTTTTCTCTAATTCTTATTATTTATTATTTGTTAAGTTTTTAACTGACATTTTAGTCTTTTCTTTATTGATTTTCAACCTTGCTAATTTACAAAATTTATCAATTTTGTTTAATAATATTGGTCCTGAATCTATTGGCTCTTCCATGGTAATTTCCATATCGTCCACAAATGCTTGGAATTTATATTCTTGATTTTTTATTTTTGTTCCCTTAATTTCTTTATTCAGTCTAATTCTATCCAACAGTGTTTCTAATATTGTGATAAAAAGCAGAAGCGATTGTGGGCATCCCTGCCTGACACCTTTTTTTAATCTCAAATGATTTAGTAACTTCTCTGTTTATCATTATATTTGCCTTCTTTGTGGTGTAAATTGAATTTAACATTGTTGCAAAATTACCACCAAATTCTATCAAGTTGATCTGATCTGATATTTCATAAAATCCCAATTAATATTAATATTGTTATAAAAAGCAGAGGTGATAGTTGGCATCCCTTCCTGACACCTTTTTTAATTTCAAATTCTAATATGTCAATTATGGTTCTCATATTATATCTAATCTGTCACATGGGAAAAAATCCATTTTGATCAAAGTTAATTCTATCATTAACAACTTTCTTCAATCTTTCTGCCATCACACTCATAAATTTTTTTTAGTCTGTATTCAAAAGGAATATTGGTCTTTAATTTTTTTTATTTGATTAGCATTGATGCACCCTCTTTGCGGATTAAAGGCCCTGTCACACTTCCCAACAGATGCAAAAGGGACACAACGGACGAGCAAAATGTTCCATCCGTTGTTATCCGCTCTCAAAAGGGGCAAAAATTTGCATAACCGGAGCGGATAACACAGACAGGGGCAGGATGCAGGGCGGATGCAAAATGGATACAGAGTGGAAACCTAGCGGATGGAAGTGGATGAGAGTGGATGGCACACCCGCTGGGCTTCCGGGGGGCCTCAGCAAAGCAGACGTGGAACAGAAAGAGCGGATGCAGAGCGGACGCAGAGCGGATGAAGCGGATGCACAGCGGACGCACAGCGGATGAAGCGGATGCAGAGTGGAAGCCTAGCAGATGCACAGCGGAAGCCTAACAGATGTCGAGTGTTAATTGCGCATGCGGGGGGGATGCATTGCGTAAGCCACATGGATATAAAGGGAAACAGCTCGCATGTGGCCAGCATTCGGAGGAAAGACCTGATGCCCGATAAATTGAGTCCTTGCCTGCCCTGCCTGCATGCCTGCCTGCAAGCCTTGCTGCCAGCCTGCCTCCAAGCCTCCTGCCCAGACTCCCTGCCAGCCTTGCTCTCTGGCTGCCTACCAGGCTTGCTGCCAGCCAGTCTGCCTGCCAGCCTTGGTGCCTGTCTGCCTCCCTGCCAGCCTCCCTGCCAACCAGCAACCCCACAACCATGGGGAAGAAGCGAAAGTCTCAGCAAACTGCCGCCATCCCTGGCAAGAAAGACAGGGCCACCCTCCTGCCCCCTGTCCCTGACTCTGCTTCTGCTGGGGCTTCTGCTGCTTGGGGTTGCTCTTCTGGTGCTGGAGCTTCTGCCGAAGCTGCTCCTGGCGGTGGTGCTTCTGCTGCTGCGTACTCTGCTGAAGCTGCTCCTGGTCCTGCTGGTCCTGTTGGTCCTGCTGGTCCTGCTGGTCCTGCTCGTGCTCCTGGACTTGCTCGTACTGCTCGTACTGCTCGTGCTCCTGGTCTTGCTCGTCCTGCTCGTCCTGCTCATGCTCCTGGTCCTGCTCGTGCTCCTGGTCCTGCTGGTGCTGCTGGTGCTGGTGCTGGTGCTGCTGGTGCTGGTGGGGCTCCTGGTGCTTACTCTGCTGCTGCTGATCCTGGTCCTGCTGATCCTGCTGCTGCTGATGATGATGATGATGATTATGATCCTGCTGGTGGTGGTGATGATGATGATGATGATGATCCTGCTGGTGTTGCTGCTGCTGGTGGTGTGGAGGAGCAGCCCCTACCACCTGGGAGCCTCTCTGATGAGGGCCCATGTGGTCCTGCCAAAGGGAGGAAGAGGCGTATGTGGGGACAGGAGAGGAGGCAATACTTCATCGAGGAGGAACATGAGGATGAGGTGCTGGAGTGGCTGACAGAGAATGACTATCTGTGGTGGAAGGGACACCGGCTGTATAGGGACACCAAAAGGAAGCAGGCTGCTTGGAGAGAGAGGGAGGAGAGTATGGGTTACACTTTGGAGGTGCTCCTCGGCTGGTGGAAGAACATGCACACCTGGTACGGGAAGCTGCACCTGAAGAAATCTGGCCAAGCCACGGTTAAGCTGATGGACAGAGAGACCTATGTCATGGCCAGGTGCAGCTTCCTGGAGGGTGAGATCCGCCACCGAGGAGCACCAGGAGCCCCTCTCACAACCCTCTCTCTCCGGCAGCCTGCTGAGACCCAGTCCTCTTCCGGCCAAGAGTCAGTTCCTGTCTCCAGGTAGTTTTCTGTGGACCGTGCCAAGGCGGAGAACCCGTGGACAGCTGTTGTAACCATGGTGGAGCGCGTGGAGGACTCCCTGGTACGTTGGGGGAAAGGAGACATCGAGTCCACCACAGTCGTAGCCGCATCCACCCCCCCAGCTCCACCTCCACAGAAAGGCAGAGAGCCAGACAGCAGGAGGGGCAGAGCCACACTGTCCTGCTGGAGATCAGGGACACCATCCGCACCAGTATAGATCTCCTCTCTCAGCTGGTCAGCACTGACTCCTCATCCTCCAACCGCAAGCCCTTCAGCACCTATATCAACCAGATCCTCAATGACATGGAGGAACCCCAATACCAGGTGGTGAAGGACTGGATCACCGAGCTGCTTCACAACCCTCCAGATCCAGAGGAACCTGCTCCCACCCAGTCCAGGTCTGCTCCTCCACCTCCACCACAGGTGATGTCCCTCCCATTCCAAGGCTTCCCACAGGCCCTCACCTACCAGGGCTATGGCTACCAGGAGGTCCAGCAGCACAGGCAGCAGCCCTTCCCAGTCCAGGCACAGAGTCATCGGATGACACTGTTGCCACCGGTTCCACTGATGCCACCGATGCCACTCACGACAATGATGCCACACCACAGATGCCACCCACACCAGTCCTCACCCAGCTGCAGACCAGATAGCCCCGCTACACTACTCCTTCCTCCACTCCACAGCCAAGCCTGGCCTCAGTACATCTCTCATCAGTACTGGGGCTGACACCCCATGGCATGGAGGAAGGACCTCTCAGCATCACGGGTCTGAGCCAGCTGTCTGAGAGCTTTCTCAACACACTGTCCCCTGTTGTCCTCTTGGGGCCAGGCACCCCAATGACGATACAGACCAGCACTCCAGCACCACCCACCTCCACAGCACCTGGACCCTTCACCCCTGAGACTGGGCACACCTCCGAGTGACCAAGAGGAGTGCCAGAGACTGGGTGCTGGCTACCTGTGAACTTTATTTGGACACTTGACTTGGGTCATTTTTCTTTTACAGCTTGTTGTTCAATAAAGTTTATCTTTGATTCACACACTTTCTTCATTTCTTTTTTTTAATAAAGTCTTGGTGGAAACTTTTAGAATTGGTTTAAGCCTTTGCATGCTTGTGGGATGGGTTAAGATAGCAGTGGGGTGGGCAGGGATACCTTTGGAATGGGTAATAGCTGTGGGATAGATAAACCTCCAGTGCAAGCATAGTGGGACTGTATCGTCCACCCTCCCAGGTGCCTATGGCCCTTTATTATCAATAACAATGTAATAATCATCCACACATGTCAACACAAACACAACTCTTTATTAAATGCCCTGTTCATTGTAGGCCCACCCAACATACATGGCCCAATCTCATCCGTGTGATTAGACAGGCTGAAGAAAGCACCCATTAATCATCTATCATCCTGCCTTGCTACTCCACTGCTCCAGCTGGGGAGTTGCACCAGTGTCTCAGGAGGTTGTGCTGCTTCTTCCCTTCACGTGAGGCTCTGTTGGGGCCTTGCACATCCTCAGTGTCAATCAGGTTTCTCCCTTGCCTCCATTCCCCAGGCTCCATGTCCCCATTATCTTGTTGGAGGTCCACAATCCTGTTCTGCAACTCTGGGTAGAGGGTGCGCATGAGATTGTGCAGGATGCAGCAAGCTTCCACAATCCCCCTCACAGTCTCTGGGCGATGCTGCATGGTGGTGAGAAGTACCTGGAACCTGTTGGCCAGGATGCCAAAGGCATTCTCCACCACCCGCCTTGCCCTGGACAGCCTGTAGTTGAAGATCCTCTCTTCACGGGTGAGGAGTCTGGAAGTGTAGGGCTTCATGAGGTAGGTTCTGAGGGAGAAGGCGTCATCCCCCACGATGAAGTAGGGCACATCTTGCGTATCGTTGGGCAGGGGGTCTGGATCTGGAAAGCCCATGATGAGGTTGCCTTCCAGCCCCTCTTTGAGGTGACTGGCCTTCATCAGTGGAGGGGCACTGGAGGAGCTCCTGCAGGTATTCTTTGATGATGGCCTGCACCACTTCTCTGACCACAATGCTGATGGTGTTGTGTGGCACCTTCCAGCCGTACTGCATGCTCCTGTAGGTGGTCCCTAAGGCCAGGTGGCGCAGAGTCAGTGCCACCTTGAACCCAGGTTCCAGGCTGGGCCGGATGTTGGTGTTTGCCTTGGTCAACCTGGGTGTCAGCCGCTGCACAACTTTGTCAGACATGGCTGGAGGCATCCCCATGAAGTTCTGGAATGCCTGAGTATCTTCGTTCCTGAGCTCCACCATCAGCTTGTTGTACAGTCCGTACTCTGCTCTTCTCCCAATCTATCTTCGGACCCAGATGCTTCTTGGCCGCCTCCTTTTCTTCCCATAGTAGAGTTCACAGAGCCTGTAGATGGCTTCACACTGTTGCAGAAGGATGGTGGCTGCCAAAAGGACTGTGTTACGATCCACGGTTGATATGACTGGATGCTGTGGAAAAGGAAGAGTCAGATTAAGGCTGCAGAGGTCTGCACAGCTGGGCTGCTGGGCTGAAAGTGAGATGCAGATTAGTTGCTCCCCCTTTTTATAGGCAGTATTGGTGTCCCTTTGCATCTTCTAGGCATCCTCTAGGCATCCTCTGGACCTCCTCTAGACATCCTTAATATCCGAGATAGGTCCCCTCTGCGAACGTTTTTTCCATTTTAAATGCTTTGTTTCTGTGCTGCATCCATTCTGCATCCGTTCTGCGTCTGTTCCGCTTCCTCCCTGCGTCCGAGTGGATGCAAGTTGCGTGGATGCGGAACTGATGCCTAGTGGATATAGCGGATGCAGAACGGATGCAGAACGGATGCCTCGCGGATGCATCGTGGATGCAGAACGGACGAACTGGATACATTTTCCGAGCAAAAATTTTGAGCAGCTCGAAACTTTCTGAGCGGATGAAACATCCATAAATGGATGCTGGACGGATAGAGAGGAAGCAAAACGGAGGCAGTGAGTACATCGTGTTAACCAATGGATGGCAAGTTTTTTTGTCCATTTTACATCCTCTTTGCATCCGTTGGTGCAGTGTGACAGGGGCTTAATGTGTTATAGGCCTCCTTCTATGATTCCAGAATTTTAGCTTCTAATAATACCTCATTGCAAATCTCTCGTAACAAGTTTTCTAGCGGCTCTTGTGGGAAGCCATCTGGGCCTGTGCTTCATTATTTTTTGTTTTTTGATCACCTCCTTTAACTCACTTAAAGTTATTTCCTTCTTTAATATCTCCCTCTTATGTTCCAGTAGCAGGTATAAAGCTCTCTCTTTCAAATATTCTTCTATTTTATTTAAATCAACTATATCATGATTATATAGATACTCAAAGTAATCTCTTATAGTTATTTTATTTTTTTCCAAGTCAGTCTCTACTGTTCCATTGTTGTCTTTTAATTGGTATATAGTTCTTTACTGGTTTTCTTTTTTCAATTTGTACGCTAACCATCTACCAGGCTTCTTTGAGTGCTCGAAATGGTTTTTTTTAATGTATTGTAATTTCTTGGTTAAATCTTCCTGGTCTAAAATATTCATTTCATATTTAGATAGTGCCAGATCATTTCTAATTTGTTCGGGGTTCTCATTAATCTATCTTCCAAATCTTTTATTTATTTTTTTGTTAAAGTATTTTGTTTCTTCTATCTTTATTTCTTTTTATATATATATAAAAATTTTATTGATTTTCAATAAACATACACAAACAAAACACAAAACATAAAAACATAAAACTTCTTTTTGGAAAGCGGCTTCCCGGGTTACATCTTTTTGTACAGACATAAATTCAAAATTCATGCTCATTTTTTATCCTATTTCATATCTTATTTACCATTCTATATTTTCTATATAGCTTCTTCCCTCTTTTCACTCTCTTAATTCTATTTTATTTATTTCATCTCAATTTAAATCATTATGCGTATATATTTTGTCTGTTCTATTTCAATTTTCTATTATCTTTTCTCATTAACATAAAATTTCTCCTGTAATCACTGATTAAAGTATGACTCCTTTAAATCTTTCCCCTAAATTTAACACTTAAAATAATATATACTTTTCATTCTGATTCTGCTTCGTACATTCTAAAGCTACATACTATATAATAAAATAAAAAAGTTATGTTTATATCATAATTAAAACAATAATCCATAGCAAATTGAGCTCTATTATTAAATCCAGTTTTCTAACATTATTTCAAATATAAATCTTATGTACTTTTGCAGAATCTCTTTTTTAATCATATTTTATCCACTATCTCTGAATAAATCTTGTTTCTTTACATCTTGTTTTAAACCTTTGTAACTTCTCTTTCCTTTTTCCCTTCCTTTCTTCTCCAATCCTGCCTTTTTACCCCCTTGTCTCTTAATCTCCACCTTCTTCTGTATTCCTCTTTTCTGTTGTTTTGTGACATTGTATCAATTTTTCACCTTATTTTATCCTTTTTTGGTTTTTTTTTTAAGTCTTAAATTCTTCATTCTCTTTCCCCTCTTTCCCTTTTCTTCTCCAGCTAAATTTTTTTGTTCATTAAAGATGGCTTCATCCCAGTCTTCTTGTTCTTGTAGTTTCTGGTAGGTAGAAATCGCC
This sequence comes from Laticauda colubrina, assembly GCA_015471245.1. NCBI lineage: Eukaryota > Metazoa > Chordata > Lepidosauria > Squamata > Elapidae > Laticauda > Laticauda colubrina. The sequence continues at coordinate 2,529,777 of BLBF01000070.1, forward strand.
ATTTCTAAAAAATGGAAAACAGATCCAAAAGAGCCCTTCCCTTCTTGTTCCTCTTCTTTTAGCTTCTTAAATTCAATTTTCAGTTCATCAACAAGTAGTGCCATTGTGAAAAGTTTTTTTTACAACCCAAATGTTTTTAGTCTTTCAAATAATAATTTCCAAAAGTCCCAAAGTCACCAAGTAATCCAAATACAGATTGTTTTATTTAGCACTTTCTTCTTTTTGTACTTTCTCTTCCTGGGATTATAGTTCAGTTACAAAGCTCCAATTAAAATATATCTTTTAGAAGTCTTGTTACAATTTAGCTCTGATCTTATAAATTCCAAGCAGCCTCCTCCAATAAAATCTTAATATTAATTATTTTCCTCTCCCTTCCCACTTATAGCAAAAAAGTTTTTTTTTTCTTTTTTTCCCCAATGCTCAGAAATCTTTACTGTCTCCTTGGCTTTAATTTTCAAGATTACCTGCTGATGCCAAAATGGGTTTTCCAATTTCTCCATTCATTTGCTATCACCGTAAGGAATGAGAGTGAGAAAACAAACTTTCTCTTTTTACTTTCATTCGCCGCTCTTTCTGTCTTCATCAGGAATGATGTATCTTTAATGAAACTTAAATTCTAGGGTATTTAAATGTTACTTGTTATCCCGGTTAGCCAAAAACTTTCATTTTCTCAGCTTCCTCCTGCACATTCTTATCTGGATGAAAGCTTCTTTGTGGCGGCCATTGTTTACCGCCACTCCACCGCTTTCAGAAAAGGGAGTTAAGCCAGCTGAGGAGGGGGGTTGAGATCCCAGACCCCTGCTGGATCTCCCCTATCTTCAGTTACCATTATGGGGTAACTATAGCCCCCAAATCCAGCTGGATCGGGGGCACTCCAGCGGCGAGCGCAGCAGAAACCACGCACAATCATGGATTCTGGCCACTGCCAAAGCCTTGCAAACCGGAGGTCCTATGTTTCTTTATTTCTATTGGCCATGTAGGCTTTTTTATATTCCCCTTAGATATGCCTTTGTTGTATCCCAGAGAGTTTGCAATGAGGTATCCTGTTTTTTGTTGAATTTTAAAAATCCATCTAATTCTTCCCTAATTTTTTTGAATATACCTTTTTTCTTTGAATAGTTGCGAATTAAGTGTCCACCTACTTTTTTTTAGTGATTCAGTCCTTGCAGATTATCTGCAGTGGGTTGTGATCTGCGCAAGTATTAGTTAGGATCTTTACAACTTGTATATCTTTAAATAAATCACTATTTACCCATGCCATATCTAATCTGGACCAAGATTTGTTCAGATTGGAGTAGAAATTGAATTGAGTCATCCCTGGGTTCAACTACCTCCAAGTGTCTACTAAATCTAATTCTTCAGCCATGTCAAAAAAGTTTTTGGACAATATATTCCATTTTTGGGGGGGGGTGTTTTTTGTCACTGGCATAGTCCTGTTTATTATTAATAATTGCATTGTAATCACCAATTATGCAAATCTCTGGGTTGCCTAATTCTATTACCTTGTTTCTCCAACAATACAGCCTCCCCCAATAGGAAATCCCAGCATGTTTTATAGGCATGAAACAAAACTAAGCCCCCCCCC
>BLBF01000070.1:2536361-2590407 GCA_015471245.1 Laticauda colubrina
ATATTGGAATGTGCTGAGATGAGTAGATTGACATTTGAAATTAGAGAGCAAGAAGATAAACAATTTTATGAAATTTGGGATCTTTTTTATCAATGGTTAGATGATAAAATACAATAATAGAGCATTAGTATTATATCTATGAAGGGTTTTTAGGATTGATTTGTTATGACTATATGATTTGTTATAGAATAAACTGTTTGAAGTATTGTTATCTCACAAAGCATGAATGATTAAAAGTATAGTCAGAAAAAGACTTTATTTTTTTATTTTTTTTGGTAATATTAGGATATGGATTGATAATATGAGTGGTTATGTAATATAACTGTAATTGAGACTATAAAATGAATGCACAAAACTGATGAACCAACCGACACACCGGAAGTATATATGAGAGTAGATGTTTTTAATGTTTTGTATGTTATGTCTGTTTGTAGAAAATTAATAAAATTCTTAAAAAAAAAAAAAAAAATAAGACCCAGCCTTATTATATGAGAAGCATGGTAATTTGTCATATAAGGTTTTATAAAATTCATTCTGATTTTTGTTGGGGGAATATATCCCTACCAGTAAAATACTTTTATTTTGTATAACCACCTTGACAATTAATATTCTCCCCATTGTATAATTATAGATCAATTTTGATATTATTTCTTCTTTAATATATAATACAACTCCTCTCTTTTTCCCTTCTGCTAATGATGTATACAATGTCCCCAATTTTTTATTTTGTAGATATCTCTGATCTTGTAATTTGATATGAACCTCTTGAAGATATATTTTGTCAAATTTCTATTTCTCTAATTTAGAAAATATTCTTTTTCTCTTGGATGAATCCTTTGTCCATTAATATTAATAGATGTTAATTTCAGTCCTTTTTCCATTGTTCCTTATTCTAGCCTTTATCCCTCATTAGTTCTGGTTGCATTTGATTCCTATTTCTTCTTGAGCAGCTGTTTCTCCCCTACTTTCTTTCTCTTGCTCTTTTTCTTTCTCTTTAATGTATTGTTGCACTTCTTCTTAGCTTGAGGTCTCAAGTTCATCTTTACTACTGGTTTCCTCTTCCAATCCACCTATCTGTTCGAAAAAGTCTTGTGCTTTAATTAAATTATCGATTTTCACTCTTTTCTCCTTCCATGTTGTCAAAATACCTTCTGGAGTGATCCATTTAAAGGATTTTTTTTTTTGTTAAGATAGTTGGTGAGGAACTGATAGTCTTTCCTCTATTCCAGGATTCTAGAATTTCCAGAATTTGTTTCAGCACAATTATTTCTCTATCTTTATACTTTATTATTTCTTTCTTTGAAATCTTGTAGATTATATCTTTGACTTTTCTTCTAGTGAATCCAATGTGGACCTCCTAAGGAAGTCTATGCCATCTTGTGTAGCTTGTATAAATTCTGTAAATTTCATCTATTTCATTTATCATTTGATTCTTATCTCTTTGCAGAAGTTCCACTAAGAGCTCAGCCATCACCAATGCTAATTTTTTCTCTTTGACTTTCTCTACATTCTGAAATCTAAGATAATAAGAGGCTCTGACCATCTTGAGATGAATTAAGGCCTCTTCTGTCTCTTTGTTATGGTCAGTAATTTTTTGGTCCATAAGTTCTAGTTTATTCTCCATTTGGTTAGATTGCTGTTCAATTGTTGTAATTTTTTTTCATTCCTTTTGATAGATTCCTGAATCAGTCCTATTTTTTCATCCAGATTTCTAATTCCAGCTTTCATTTCCCCTATTTCAGTTTTCAGTTAAGTTTTCATTGTTTCCCTGTCCGCTCTACTTTCAATATGATTTTTTGACACTGATTCTTGTAACATTAACATTGTTCCTTGAATTGCTAATAAAGAAGTTTGGACTGATTGTAATGCTAGATTTTTCAGGAGCCAACATCCTTTGATCATACATTGGGTTGACACTGCAAGACTTGATAATGCCACTGTTGATACAGGTTTTTTCCTGGTCTTCATAGTGGTAACACTGGTCATATCTTTGATAATTTTGTATTGCTCATCTACAGTCCTATTTATATTATCCAAAATTACCATCAACTTTATAAGTAGTTGATAAATTTAAATGTTTCCTATTAATTAGTAAAAAGTTTCTTTTTTTATTTAATTAGGTTAATTCTCTATCACTACTATTTTGAAAAAATATTGTCAATTAATCAACAGGTCAATCAATCTTTAAACAGCAAATCAATTATCAATTATCTGACTTAGATCAACAATAAGTTAAGATGTTGGCAAATGTTAATAAGTATAATCAAGTATCACTTAATGTTATAGCCAGGAATGAGTATTTAAATTTGTTATAACTGTTACTCTTTTTAATGAAATATAAAGTTCTCAGAATATAAATTATCAATTCTTAATTCTTAATAATCAACAAGAAAGAAGAAAATATTTAAATCATCATTATAATAAGCAATATAATATCTTCATTAATCCACAGTAAATCAGTAAGAAAAAAGGAAAAGCAGGGAAGAGAAAAAAGGCAAAGTGAAGAAGTTAATTATCACTCTCCAAACAAATTTCTATATATATATATTCAATATATTCAATTGATAACCCCTTATTATAATAAAATTTAACTATATGAAATAGAACTATCAGATTCCAGTGAATTCAAAGAAGACATAAGAACTTAAAGAGGAGATGGGTAAGAAATCTCTAAATAGTTTAATAATAAGTGGATAAATTCAAGTATTTTATACAATATTAAATATAATAATTATATCTTATGACTTGTCTTGTGTCAGTTTTATTCCTGTCCACAGTTCTATCATTCTCTTCCAGTTACAGTTATACAGTTTACCAGAACTTAGCACTCTCAATGGCAGCCTCCGAAAGTTGCATAGTCACTCTCCATTGTTTCTCTTAAGTTTCTGTCCAGTCTTTTTTCTCAGTCAAAATAGCCTTAGCAATCTCAACTCAAACTGTTAGTAAAGGATAATTCCTTCTAATAATATCCACTCAACTCTTCTCCTCATTCCAGTTTTTTTTTCCAAATTTCCTCTTAAACTAATACTTTCACTATTTTCCCAGTATTGAGGGTGGGAAGCTAGATTGCTGCCACCGATTTCCACCTTCATCCCTTTCACTCTGGGCTTCCATAATACAAGCAAATATCAATTCCAATATTCCAATTATAATCCCCCCCTCAAAAAAAACCTTTCAGTTCACTATCTTTTTGCTGCTTCCTTCTTTACTGTCTTGTCGTGCCTCCAGGTCTGCTCACAAAGAGCCGACTTCTTTCACCTTGGATTTGGGCTCTCTTTTTTGATGATTCGGGATCACAACTTCCCTGAATTGACTCCAAGAGTCTCTCTTCACTTTGTTGGTCCCTCCAGGACCAAACCCCACCATGAATGGCTGTCCAAAGGCAAAAACCCTGATGGAGGAGAGCAGAACAAATTTCTCCTGTACCACCATGATGTGATATCACCGGAAGTCCTTGGATGCAATATTTCCAGTATGCTCTTTTTAAAATTTAAAACAAAAGAAAATGGGATAATGGGACACTTAGTTTTGATGAGGATGTGAAAAGTTAGGATATGTATACCAGATAAAATAAACATTTTTTTTCATGTGAAATAAGTTTTTCATGTGAAATGATTCTGATTTTATTCATGTACAGACATTGCCTCTTTCCATCTGTAATGAGAAATGTCCTTTTGGATACAGCAAGGTAAAAATAGAAGGGAAATTATCCTGTTGCTATGACTGTAGACAGTGTCCAGAAGGGAAGATAGCTGACCAAATGGGTAAGCAAAGCAATATATTGAATATGTGAACAATTTAATAAATATAAATGGGGTTCAATTTTTAATGTATTGTGGTGTCTGAAAATCTTGAGTTATCTAACAGATTGTATAGATCAGTGAACTACTTGTTTATAATTCAAAGAGATTATTTAATGTGTCAAGGTTCCAAGTATTATGTCCATTCAATAAGAAGGTCTGGATATAATGTCTATTGAGATTCTCAGTCATCCAAAATAATCCTTATCCCAAGGTTGCTTTTTCAAAAAACAATTGAACTTCCTTTTTTCCTTGGAGACATTTTGCTTCTCATCCAAGAATGTTCTTCAGTTCTGAATGAAGCCAATCAGTCAGCCAATCAGTCAGAACTGAATAAGCTTCTTGGATGAGAAGTAAAATGTCTTCAAGGAAAAACAAAGAAAGTCCAGATGCTTTTTGAAACAGCACTTTTGGGAAATATTTAATGCTGCAATCAACCAATTCATTTAAATAGCATAATATTTTATAAGGTTCAATAAGTTTCTCCAATTTGCATTCTTCCCTTCCTGCTGTTTTTTCCTGCTGTTTCAACTGTTTTTTCTTCCTATTCCACCTGTACAGTAAAAATGTCATATAAAATTTTTGAGATAGATGGATAACTAAAAGAATATAGAAAATGAATAATGCATTACAAAATGAATTTCATTTTAAATTATTTTGAGAAAAATAATATGAACTCATAGAAACTTATAAAATGTAGGATGTTATTATTTTTTCATGTTTAAAACATATCATGGTTCTGTGAAACAGTTTTATTTGTTCTTTCTGCCCAGATTTAGATGATTGTTTCCCATGTCAAGAAGATCAACATCCAAACAAGGGTCGAGATAATTGTCTTCCAAAAACTGTAACTTATTTGACTTTCCAAGAGCCACTGGGTATTTCTCTGGTGATGATTGCAGTCTCCTTTTCTGTCATCTCAGCTTCAGTACTAGGAATCTTCATTGAATACCAGGATACTCCCATTGTCAAAGCCAACAACAATAACCTCACCTATATTCTTCTCATTGCTCTCCTGCTCTCCTTCCTTTGCACTCTGCTCTTCATTGGGCAACCTGGTTTAGTGAAATGTCTCTTGCGACACACTGCATTTGGCATCACTTTCTCTATAGCTCTTTCTTGTATTTTGGGTAAAACAACCATAGTAGTTCTTGCTTTCATGGCCACAAAGCCAGGCTCCAAAATGAGGAAATGGGTGGGGAGAAGGATGGCCAACATTATTGTCCTATCTGTCTTCACAGCTCAATTCACCATCTGTGTAGTGTGGTTGGCAATATCTCCCCCATTTCCAGATTCAGACACGCACTCCATGGTTGAAGAAATTGTCCTGGAATGTAATGAAGGTTCAACTGCAATGTTTTATACTGTCCTTGGCTTTATGGGGCTCTTGACAGCTGTCACTTTCACTGTGGCCTTTTTGGCTAGGAATTTACCTGACAGTTTCAATGAAGCCAAATTCATCACCTTCAGCATGTTGGTCTTTTGCAGTGTCTGGGTGTCATTTGTTCCCACCTATTTGAGCACCAAGGGGAAATATGTGGTTGCTGTGGAGATCTTCTCCATTTTGGCTTCAGCAGCTGGATTACTGGGTTGCATCTTTTCTCCTAAGTGCTATATCATTATTCTGAGACCTGATTTGAATAAGAAGGAGCAACTAATAAAAAAATAAAACTGATATTTATATCATATACCTTGAATGAAGCCTAATCATTTACTTTCATCATTCAGCAGTTTTTTGTTCTTTCTTTCCAGTTTCAGGATATGCAATCTTCCCTCATATCATCACATCAAAGTGAAATACAATGCAGTAGCTATATATTCAGCTATTTTGGGGTATTTTCCCACATCTTTATAGTTGTGCTTTTAAAGTTATAGTGAATCTCATCTGCCATCATCAGGCTTGTGTATTGGGTTCGTGTTCATCGTGTGTGTCAGGGTTTCATAACCATTTCTGTTTTAAATTTGGTGCTAGCTTCATGCTTTGTTTGAATGTTTTTTTTTTCTTTCTCCTGATTGGTTGGGAGTTTTGCTCTGTGTTTATCAGTCTTGGAGTTGGCTGTGTTCTACTTGATTGGTGTTTCTAATATTTTCTGTCTGTTTAGAAGTTACCAAGATGGCACTGATTATGGCTGCCACAGTGAAATGTTATCTAATGGTTCTTTTATTCCTTATTATTATCTGCAATTCACTCTGGATTTAATACTCATGAGACCATCTGCTAAGAACTAGGCAATGTTTCCTTTACAAGAAGCTTTCCGATTCCTCACCCCCACCTGTCTTTGCAAATGTGGAGGAGATTCTAACTAATTCCCCAGTGCTATGAATTACAACAATGAAACCAAAGAAATGGCAATGCCGAAAAAGGAGATGAGGTAAATGAGTGGGAATTTTAAACAGACTAAGAAATGGGGGAAAAAAACTCCACTCCCTTCAATTTTTCTGACTAATTTATGCTCACTTGGTAACAAGATGGATGAAATTCATCTCTTAAATAGATGGAATTCAGATTTTTACAATCAGCTGTTCTTTGCTTTACTGAAACCTGGCTGAATCCACAAATTCATGGGGACAACACCATATACATCCCAGGATTTCAGACATTCAGATCAGACAGAATTGAAGAGACATCAAGTAAAACAAAGGGTGGAGAATTATGTTTATATATCAACAAAAGCTGGTCTCAGGATATAATTATAATATATAAGTTCTACGATGAAAACTTAGAGTCTACATAAAAACTGCAAACCATTTTATTCTCCACGTGAGTTCTCCTCATTTCTCCGAATAGCTGTGTATGTTCCTGTCATCCTTCAAGATTTTCTTCCTTTGCTTTGCATCTTTTGGCTGTCATAAGTAATGGGAGGAGGGGGGATATGGTAATGGGAAGTGAGCTGGAGGTATTACAAAACAGAACTGCATAAGTTGGGGGGGAAGGTTCTTGCTTAGGTTTCTATCCTATGCTATGCGCAGCTGCAGCTCTTTATCAAAATATGTCAAGGTCAATGGACAGAGGCCTCATCACCACCTGGAGATGCCCACATGATGATATACACAATTTTTAATTGGATAAGCCAATTGAACTATTGGAGGTGGGAACATTGCCATCACTTTGTATATGTGATTTATGTGCTCATTTTCTCAGATTCAGAATTATTTTGTTCCTATCACTTGACTTCCAGTAAAATATATCTTTTCTCTGATTAATGTAGTCTACGAATTTCTTTCTTGGATTTTGAATGGAGCACAATCTGACATTATTCTGAATCTCACTTTACCAGCCCACCCGAAGAATTAATAAATTTTATTCTGAGGGGTCTGAACACAATGTCTAATCCAGCCAGTGACCAAGAAGATCTGGGAGTGACTGGAGGACCAGATTCCCTGCTTTTAGAGGCAACATGCCTACAAAGACTTAAAACCATGAAACTAACAATTAAATCAGTGAAGACTTGTTCGGATGATACAGAGCTGAAACTCCAGGCCTGCATTGATTGCACCGATTGGAATATTTTTGAAGATGCCTCTGCAGACTTAGGTGAGCTCACAGATACTGTAATATCATATGTCAGCTTCTGTGAAGACTTATGTGTACCAACAAGGAACCTGCAAATGTATAGTAACAATAAGGTTTAACAATAAACCTTGGTTCATAGCTAAACTTAAGCAGCTATATCATTCCAAAAAGGAAGCCTACAGAAAAGGTGACAGAATGCTATACAACCAGGCCAGAAACATTAAGAGGAGAGATCAGAGCAACAAAAAGAAGCTCCTCTGAAAAGTTAAGGAATCAGTTCTCAACAAATGAAGCAGCAAACATGTGGAAAACTCTTAAAAACATCACTAGCTTCAGCAAACCTTCCAAGCAGAAGGAAATCAAGAACTAGCAGATGACCTGAATGTGTTTTAATGCAGATTTGAAAGGAAACTACAGCCACCTATCTCCACAACCTACATCTCAACTACACCAACTGGCCCCAATCCATAGGGTCCACAATCTCTGTTGATCACAGAAAAAGAAGTGCAAGAACACAGACAAAAGACAGAAAAAGCACCAGAGCCAGACATTGGCAGATCAAAAGAAAAGAGGGGTAGAAATTTATATAAAAAAGGGATAATGGAAAACAAATTGTATGCAGATGAACAAGGCAGAATTTTAATGATACAACTGAATTTACATCAAAAACAATTACTATTGGTGGGGATATATGCCCCTAATGATAACCAGAAGAAGTTTTATAAGGGACTATATGATAAAAGAATTAGTGTAGGTGGAGAAAATATTTGCTTAATAGAGGATTTTAATGTCATTGTTTATGTTAAAAAAAGATTATATTCATATGGAAGGGACTAAGAAGAAAAAAAAGAGAATTGTACCAAAAAAAGTTTTTGATTTAGCACAAGAGACAAATTTGTAAGACATATGGAGGAAGATGAATCCAAATGAGAAGCAATTTATGTTTCATTCTAGTCCATGAAAGTCATGGTCCAGAATCGATATGGTCTGGGTCTATGGGGCAATTGAGAAAGATATTAGTGAAGTAGAGATAATGTCCGATTATAGCAGGGTTAAAATTACATGGAAAGGACATAATAAAAGGAAAAGTAGATGAATATTAAATTCACAAATAACAAAAGAAAAAGAACATATTTCAAAAATTAAAAATAAATTAGAAATATTCTTCAAGGTTAATTTAAAACAGTGGTTCCCAAAGTGGGAAATTCCATCCCCTGGGGGGAGATACCTCAGGGGGGTGCTAAGAGGCAAGGGGTCCAGCAGGGGTGCTAAGAAATGGTAGGGGGCGTTAAGAGAAAGCAGGGGGGCATTGAAGGTGCTGGCCTCACAGGCTAACTGATTGCTGGCCACGTAGCCCATTGACTGTTTCATTGCTCTGTTGCCAGCACCTCAAATGTGGAACCTGCACCCGGTGAGCCTTGCCAAGCCTGGGTGGGGGAGAGAGATGGGAGGTGGCAGAAAGGGGGTGCCTTAGATTGCAGGCTGCCCTCTCTGGTGGAAGCAGCAGAGGCGCGCCAGAAGGCGCGAAAGCAAAACCCTCCCAAGGGAAGGGTAGGTGGTCTGGCATTATGGAAGGGTAGGTGGAAGTGGCATTATGTCCCTCTTCCCTGGAGAACAAGGGAGCATGCAGTGTCTGCCCAGCCTCCGCCTCTCCAGCCAGCCAGGCTTGCATGCAGGATGCGGGTGGATGCAGCTGCGGCTTTCCAAGGTGCGTGGCTCGGTTCGGTTCAGCTCTATGTGGTCATCCTGGACCTAAAACCTAGCCTCCTTCTGCAGCCTGGTTCTTCCAAACGAGCCCTGTGCTTGATTGCTTAAGGCTAGGTCACATTGGCCGATGGATGCAAAATCTATGTAAAAAGGACACAGCGGACGAGCAAATTTTCCATCCGTTGTTATCCGCTCTCAAAAGTGCCCCAAATTTGCATAAAGAGAACGGACAACGGAAAGGAACGGACATGGGGAGGATGTAGCGAGGATGTTAAGCGAATGCTCAACGGAAGCCTAGCGGATGGAAGCAGATGAAAGCGGATGACACATCCGCAGGGCTTCCGTGAGAGAACAGCGAAGCGGGACGCACAGCAGAAGGAGAGGATGAGTAGCGGATGCTGAGGGGATGATGCGGATGCTGAGCGGAGGCCTAGCGGATGCATAGAGGATTCCAAGTGGATGCAAAGCGTTCAATTCACATGCGGGGAGGAGGCATTGTATCAGCCCCATGGATATAAAGGAAAGCAGCTCGCAAGCAGGTCACCATTCAGAGGAAAGACCTGCTGCCAGACACATCTTCAGCCAACAACCATGGGGAAGAAGAGGAAGCCTGTGCCTACTCCAGCCAGCCCTGGCAAGAAGGACAGGACCACCATCCCACTCCCTGGGGCTGACTCTGCTTCTGCTGGGGCTTCTGTTGCTGGTGCTGCTGGTGCTGCTTCTGCTGCTGGTGCTGACTCTGCTGGTGCTGGTGCTTCTTCTGGTGCTACTCCTGGTGCTGGTACTTACTCTGCTGGTGCTGACTCTGCTGGTGCTGCTCCTGGTCCTTCTGGTGCTGCTGCTGCTCGTGCTACTGCTGGTGCTGCTGGTGCTGCTGGTACTGCTGGTGCTGCTGATGCTGATGGTGCTGCTGGTGCTGATGGTGCTGGTGCTTCTGCTGGTGGTGACTCTGCTGCTGCTGCTGGTGGTGCTACTGGTGCTGATGGTGGTGGTTGTGGTGGTGTGGTGGACGAGACCCTAGAACCTCAAAGCCCTGCTGATGTGGGCCCAGAAGGCCCTGCCAGTGGGAGGAAGAGGCATTCACGCGATAGGGAGAGGAGGCAGTACTCCATCAAAGAGGAACATGAGGATGAGGTGCTTGAATGGCTGAGGGAGAATGAGTACCTCTGGCGGAAGGGACACAGGCTCTATCGAGACACCAAGAGGAAGCAGGCGGCTTGGAGAGAGAAGGCAGAGAGCCTGGGCTACACTTCAGAGGTCCTCCTCGGCTGGTGGAAGCACATGCACACCTGGTACGGGAAGCTGTACCTGAAGAAGTCTGGCCAGGCCACGGTCAAGCTCACTGACCGGGAGACCTACGTGATGGCCAAGTGCAGATTCTTGGAGGGTGAGATCCTCCATCGAGGAGCAGCCCCTCTGTCAACCCTCTCTCTCAAGCAGCCCACAGACAGCCAGTCCTCTTCTGGCCAAGAGTCAGCTCCTGTGTCCAGGCAGGTATCTTTGGAGTGCCCCACGATGGAGACCCCCCTGACAGCTGCACACCCCATGCCAGAGCACATGGACGATCCCCTGATGCAGATGGAGCAAGAAGAGGCCGCAGCCACCAGAGACCAACCCACCCCCACCCCCAGCTCCTCCTCCACTGAAAGCAGGCAGAGAGGCAGACCGGAGGGACAGAGCCACACTGTCCTGTTTGAGATCAGGGACACCATCAAGAGCAGCGTAGATCTCCTCTCTCAGCTGGTACACTTCGAGATTCCATCCTCTAACAGAAAGCCCTTCCTCACCTATGTGAACCAGACCCTCATGGAAATGCCCAAAGCCCAGTACCAGGTGATCAAGGAGAGGACCACAGGTCTTCTGCACCACCCTCCAGGCCCAGCTGAACCTGCTCTGACCCACTCCAGGTCTGCTCCTCCACCCCAGGCAATGTCACAGCCCTTCCAAGGCTTTCAACAGCCCCTCACCTACCAAGGCTACGGATACCAGGACTTCCAGCAGCACAGGCAGCCCTTCCCAGTTCAGGCACAGGTTCCTCACCTGCCACAGATGCCACCAACGCCACAGATGCCACCAACGCCACAGATGTCACTGACGCCACAGATGACGCCGATGCCTCACCTTGCTAAGCTGCAGACCAGACATCCCCACTACACTCCTCCTTCCTCCACCCCACAGCCAAGCCTGGCCTCAGAACATCTGTCATCGGTGTTCGGAACTGACATCACATGTCCTGGCGGAAGGGCCTCTCAACATCACGGGACTGAGCCAGCTCTCTGAGAGCTTCCTGCACACACCATCCCCTGTTGTCCTCTCAGGGCCAGGAACCCCAATGGTGCCTCAGACCAGCACTCCAGCCACTGCAACCTCCACAGCCCCTGGACCCTTCACCCCTGAGACCATGGGCACGCCTCAGAGTGACTGAGAAGAGTGCCAGAGACTGGGTTGTTACCTGTTGACTTTATCTTTGCTTGGGACACTTTTCTTGGTTCATTTTGCTTTTTTAATAAAGTCCTACAGTTTGTTATTAATAAAGGTTATCTTTGCTTCACACACTTGGTTCAGTTCTTTTACTTAATAAAGTCTTGGTGGAAACTTTTAGAAATGGTTTAAGCCTTTGCATGCTTGTGGGATGGGTAAGGATAGCTGTGGGATGGATAAGGATAGCTGTGGGATAGATAGCTGTGGAATAGGTAAGGATGGCAGTGGGATGGATAGCTGTAGGATCGGTAAGGATAGCAGTGGGATGGGCAGGGATTCCTGTGGGATGGGTAATAACTGTGGGATGGGTAATAGCTGTGGGATGGATAATTACTGTGGGATAGATAAGCCTCCAGTGCAAGCATAGTGGGACTGTATGGTCCACCCTCCCGGGTGCCACATCTATGGCCCTTTATTATCAATAACAATTTAATCATTCATCAGCACATTTCAACGTAAACACAACTCTTTATTAAATGCCCTGTTCATTGTAGGGCCACTCAACATACATTGCACAATCTCATCAGTTTGATGAGACAGGCTGAAGGAAGCATCCATTAAGTATCTACCATCCTGTCTTGCCACTCCACTGCTCCAGCTGGGGAGTTGCACCAGTGTTTCAGGAGATTGCGCTCCTTCTTCCCTTCATGTGAAGCTCTGTTGGGGCCTGGCATATCCACAGTGTCTATCAGGTTTAGTCCTTGCCTCCATTCACCAGGCTCCATGTCCCCATTGCCTTGTTGGCGGTCCTCGAGCCTGTTCTGCAACACTGGGTAAAGGGTGTGCATGAGATTGTGCAAGATGCAGCAAGCTTCCACGATGTTCCTCACAGTCTGTGGGCAATGCTGCATGGTGGTGAGAAGTACCTGGAACCTGTTAGCCAGGATGCCAAAGGCGTTCTCCACCACCCGCCTTGCCCTGGACAGCCTGTAGTTGAAGATCCTCTCTTCACGGGTGGAAGTGTATAGTGGAAGTGTAGGGCTTCATGAGGTAGGTTCTGAGGGAGAAGGCGTCATCCCCCACGATGAAGTAGGGCACATCTTGTGTGTCGTTGGGCAGGAGGTCTGTTTCTAGGAAGCCCATGATGAGGTTGCATTCCAGCCCCTCCTTGAGGTCACTGGCGTTGTATACCTGGGCATCTTAAGCTGACCCGTTGCCTGAAGCATCGATGTACATGAACTTGTAATCAGCATCAACCATGGCAAAGAGGATGATACTGAAGCCCTTGTAGTTGTAATAAGTGGACCCTGAGTTGGCTGGAGCTTTGCAGGCCACGTGCTTCCCATCTATGGCTCCAAAGGTGTGGGGGAAGTTCCACCTCTGATACCACTGTTCTGCAACTTTCTTCCAGCCTTCTTCAGTGGTGGGACACTGGAGGAGCTCCTCCAGGTATTCTTCGATGATGGCCTGCACCACTTCTCTGACCACAATGCTGATGGTGTTGTGTGGCACCCTCCAGGCGTACTGCATGTTCCTTTACATAGTCCCAGAGGCCAGGTCGTGCAGAGTCAGTGCCACCTTCAGCCCAGGGTCCAGGCTGGGCCGGAAGTTGGTGTTTGCCTTGGTCAACCTGCATCTCATCTGCTCCACAACTTCGTCAAACATGGCTGGTGGCATCGTCATGAAGTGCTGGAATGCACGAGGGTCTTCCTTCCTCAGCTCCACCATCAGCTTGTCATGCAGTCCGTACTCCGCTCTTCTCACGATCCATCTTCAGACCCACACATTCTTGGACACCTCCTTTTCTTTGCGTAGAACAGGTGAAAGAGCCTGAAGGGGGCTTGCACTGCTGTAGAATGATGGCGGCTACCAAAAGGAGTGTGCGACGATCCATGATGGTTGATTGGATGATGTGGAAGAGCTAGAGCAAGAGCAAGGCTGAAGAGGTCTGCACACCAGGGCTGCTGGACTGGAAGTAAGATCCAGGTGACTTCCTCCCCCTTTTTATAGGAAATATTGGTTTTCCACTAGGTGTCCTTCTGCATCTTCTAGACATCCTCCAGACATCCTAAATATCTGAGATACGTCCCCTATACAAACGTTTTTTCCTTTTTAATGCTTTATATGCGAGCTGCATCCACTTTCATCCTTTCTATGTCCATGCTACTGACGCTGCGCGGACGTTCCACGTCCGTTTCACTTCTTCCCTCTTTCCATTTTCCGCTGGAGCAAATGCGAGTTGCGCAGATATGCAGTGGATGCCGAGAGGATACAGTGGACATGTAATGGATGACGACGGACGTAGAACGTTTGTTCCCCGTATGTGTCGTGGATGTAGAACAGACACGGCGGAAAGTTCATCCGCTCAAAAAGTTTTGTGCAGCTCAAAACCCTTTTAGCAGATGAAATCTCAGTAGACGGATGCTGGATGAATAGAACGTATGAATCACGCACGCAGTGAGTACAGAACGGATGCATCGTGTTAACCAACGGATGGCAAGCGTTTTTCTCCGTTTTACATCCTCTTTCCATCCATTGGTGCAGTGTGACATGGGCTTTAGTTTCCAAGTGATTGTTCCCTCCGCCTTCACCCATCTGGGCTGCTTCCACACACCTTCCTCTTCCCAGGCAGAACATAAAGATGGGCAGAACGTTTCCTGTTGGGAGTTTCTGAGCATGTGCAGAGTACCTCCCCTTGCTTGGCCCAATGAAAGTGCACCTTGGGTTGAAGCAAAGTGGGTGAATTCATTGCTGCCCCAGGGAGGTTGCCATGCAAAATTGGATGCCAAAGAAAGAACTGAAGCAGAGGACTGGAGAAGGGGCAAACTGGCAGCTGCATTAAGGAGCAGGAAGATATTAGCCATGGTTTATTGACTAAGCCAGAATCAAACAGCATGCTAAACTCTAAACCAGAATGGCTGGGTTGATATATTCAGCCCGTGTTTCTCAACCTTGGCAACTTGTGTGGATTTCAAATCTCACTCTGGCTCTGCTCTGCATTCCCAAAGTGCCGCCACTGTCGCATTCTTTCTTTTTTTCTATCTGTTTGTCAGTCAGTCTATCCATCCATCCATCAAAAAGTTCTCCCTGTCTACCTGTCTTCCTGCCTACCTAGCTACCTGCCTGCCTGCCTGTCTTTCTGTCTTCTTACCTACCTTCCTACCTACCTATCTACCAATATAGATTGATCCATCTATCTATCTATCTATCTATCTATCTATCTATCTATCTATCTATCCATCCATCCATCCATCCATCCAAAATGTCTGTCTGTCTGCCAACCTACCTGCCTGCCTACCTGTCTTTCCATCTACCTACCTACCTACCTATCAGTCTACTTACCTACCTAACTACTAATCCATAAATTCACTCAAAAGATCTTCCTGCCTGCCTTCCTGCCTTCCTGCCTGCTTTCCTACCTACCTATCTATCTATCTATCTACCTGTCTCTCTCTGTGTGTGTCTCTGTCTCTCTCTCTATCTCTCCATCCATCCATCAATCCATCCATCCATCCATCCATCCATCCATGTTTGAAGTGCCAGCTCCACAGGCACATTGGGAAAGTAGAGCAAATCCAGTCTGGGAAGGAGGAAGGGAGGGGGAGAGAGAGGGAGAGAGAGAGAGAGAGAGAGACCTGATGCATTAGATTGAAATGAGGCCTAGTTTAGACTGAGGCCCTTTTCCACATTGAAACATCTTTGGCTTCTATTGAAGGTTTTGTGGATGAAACATGGTCAAGACTATCAGGAAGCTCTCAAATTTTGTTGAGGTTTTAATCCGGAACAGTTGGACCAGATCTCCACCCTAAAAATTACTTTTCCCCAGTGTATTACAGTGCCAATTCTGAAGAAGGAAAAACCAAAATGTACTGGTAAATTACAAGGAGAACACACACAAACACACACACACACACACACACACACACACACACCCTTCTAACCCTGTTGGAGCAGGGGATTGGACTAGAATAAATATCTCATTATCTTTCTCCTCCCTCCCTCCTTCTTTATTTCTTTTTCTTTCTGTCCCATCGTTCCATCCCTCCTCTTTTTTTGTCCCTTTTTCTTTCTTTCCTTTTTTTCTTTCTTTTCTTCCTTCTCTCTTTCTCTCTCTCTCTCTTTCTCTCTCTCTTTCTCTCTCTCTTTCCCTCTCTCAGGCTTACCCCATTGATTTGACTTGCTTGGGCAGGTCCTTCCAGTGCAGTGGGCTCAATGGGATGGACCTGTGGGGCTGGCACCTAGAATCCTGACCTGTGGGGCCAACACCATGCAGCAGTGGCGGCATGTTTGAAAAGTAGAGCAAAGCCAGAGGTTGGTAATTTTTGCTGCAAAGAATCACAAAAGCTTCTGGGTTGTGCACAGGAAGGGACACACATGTCAATACAATTCAGCAACATAAAATAAAGAGATACAAATAAAACAAATCAACAAGAATCAGCAAAGCATCTCTGATTAGATTTTCTTCACTTCTAGAATCTAATCAGAGATGCTTTGCTGATTCTTGTCTAATGACCTGCTCCAGCAGGGTTAGAAAGGAATGTATGCATATGTGTGTGCATGACTGTCAAAATTCCAAAAACAGGTCAAGTATCTCTGGGGAAGCCAGTCATAAATTAGAACACTTGCTAAACAACCATTAAGTGAGGACCACTTGTTTGCCAGTCACCTGGCCATGCCCACCCAATTAAATAACCACCAAATCACACCTACCCAGTCATGTGACCAGAAGCCATGCACAGCCAACAAGCCACACCAGTCAGTCACGTGACCAGCAAGCCATGCCCACCCAATCATGTGACCAGCAAGACACACCCTCAAATTAGGCCATGCCCACAGAAATTTGAATCCCACCCCTGGGGGGGCACCAAAGATGAGTTTGTAGCACCAAGGGGGCAGTGTACTGAAAAAGTTTGGGAACCACTGATCTAGATTATTTAGTTCAGGGGTTCTTTCATCATTGAGCTGGGTGATCCATTCAGATTCCTCTTCCTACAAATTATCTCCAAGGAATTGGATTAGTTCTGCCTCATCATGGAACTCATTTCTCTCAATATAAGTCCATTCTCGGTAAATGAGTTGGGGGAGAGGGCTCATTCCTAAATTGATTCTTTGTAGACTCCCTCTCCTACTCACCCCTCTGTGTTCCACTCTGGGAGGCAAATGATATATTGGTGGAAGGTCTCCCGCAGTGATAGATCAGCCTCTTCTGGGAGGAGAATATTCTCCCAACAACTGGGAGAATTAAACCAAAAGTTGATGGGCTGGAAGCTCTTGTTTCATAACCTCTCCAGGTGGGAATTTGCCTCCTTTGCCAGCCCCTGCCTTTGCATCCAGTCACAAGGTGTTCCAGTTGGTCAGGTAGATCCTCAAAGGTTTGGCTGCATACTGCCATTTGGTGTTGCCATTCAGTTGGCTCTTTGTGGTCTCCCATAGATCCTATGGATCCTGTTGCACTCTAAGATCATGGCTCGAGATTCCCTAATGGCCAATCAATGAGTGGGTCAGGAAGGGTTACTTGGTTAAGCAGGTCTCTTTCCATCTGCTGGATACTTGTGCTTCCAGACGACTCACTCAGAGATTTCACTTGGGGTGAACCCAAAACCATTTCAGAGAAATAGTTGTCCAGTATTTTCTTAAAAACTTCCAGTTATTGAGCTCCCAGAACTTATGGAGACAAGCAGTTCCACTGGTTAATTATTCTCATTGTCAGGAAGTTTCTCCTTAGTTTTAGATTGCTTCTTTCTGTTCAGTTTCCATCCATTGCTTCTTGTTTGCATTCTGCTTCTTTGGAAAATACATTGTCCCCCTTTCTTTGTGGCAGCCCCTTAAAAGCCTGTTGGCTATCACACTCTTGGGTAAAGCATGTGAGCCATTTCCTCCTTTCAGTGGTCCATGAAAATACATCCATAGTATGCAGATAATAAAGTCAAAAATGGTGAATAATATTTTTACAGAACTATAGATAAGTTGAGGCTGGGTGACAAGGAATGGCTGGGAGGGGCCAGGTGAGACACCCCTTGATGTGAGTGACATTGAGTTGGCCATGCCCACCCATTCACATGACCACCAAGCACACCCACCCAGTCATATGACAAAGCCACGCCCACCCAGTCACATGACCAAGTCATGCCCACCAAATAAGCTACCAGATAAGCTTATCAAGTCTTCTTTCTTTCAAATGAGATCACTTTCCAAAGCCTTCCTTCTCATGAAGTACTTTATCAGTACACGTAAGTATCCCCCTGTTACTGCTCCTACAGTTCCTCCTCTTATTTTCCTTATTTCTACCTGTATTGTATTATCTCTGTTCCATTTTTCTGTTGAAATATTTCAGTTGCTAGTGGTCAGTATACTAATCCAATGTCCATGGTTTTTAATTCCAGAACTGGGAAAAAATCAGTTTGTTCAATCACTGGAGATTAAATTGAGAAAAAGCAATTTTCTATGACAGTAAAAAGCTTGACAAATTTAAAACTTGGAGATGTCTTCAGTATAATCCCAAGATTCTTCACACTTCATCTCAACCAGAAATTAAAACACAAAGCCCTCTGATGTGTTTGAGAAACTTTTATAGTTTTTAAAATTCTATGGTGATAAAATGGAACTGACTAAATTTATTCCAAATTATAAATGTAATGACCAGATGAATATGGTAGCCATCTTAACTATGTATCAGAATGGACAAACAAATGGCAACTTCAAATCTCAATAAATAAATGCTCTGTCTTACATAATGGCAAAAAATTATAAGAAAATAAAATATAAACTGAATAGTCAAGACCTAGCTGATGATCCAAACTCTGTCAAGAACCTTGGAATACTCATCTCTAATTATCAAAGTGCTGGAGCCCACTGTAACTACATAGCCAAAAAGGCATTAAGAGTTGTTAATCTAATCCTACATAGCTTCTTTTCTGGTAATATCACACTACTAACTAGAGCATACAAAATATTTGCTACACCAATACTTGAATACAGCTCATCAGTCTGGCACCCACATCACATATCTGATATTAGCACAGTTGAGAAAGTCCAGAAATAACTCACAAGAAGAGTTCTACACTTCTCTACTCATTGTATAATACCTTATGCCACCAGACTTGAAATTCTAGACCTAGAAAACCTTGAATTATGCCGTCTTTGGTCTGATCTTAGTATATAAAATCATAAATTGCAATGACTTACCTGTCAAAGAATACTTCAGCTTCAACCATAACAATACAAGAGTGCACAGTAGATGCAAACTCAAGGTTAACTGCACCAAATTTGATTGCAGGAAATATGACTTAAGCAACAGAGTGATCAATGTCTACCTGACTCTGTGGTTTCTTCCCCAAACCCCAAAAACATTAACCTTAGACTGTCTACTATTGACCTCACCCCTTTTCTAAGAGGTCTGTAGGGGGCTTGCACCAACATGCCTACCATCCCTGTCCTATTGTTTCTTTTATTTTTCTTATGTGTACCGATTTCATGTATTCATAACTGTGTAATAAACTTATACCTATTATCTTGAAAGCGATTGACAAATCAAAATAAATGAATGAATGAATGAATGAATGAATGAATAAATAAATAAATAAATAAATAAATAAATAAATAAATAAAATGTAATGACCAGATGTATATGGTAGCCAATATTGGAGGACCCCAGACTAAAACCTGTCTCAATATGGCAACCACTCCGTGCAAGTATAAATTTCCCCAGGTGAGAAAAACATGAAGCAAAATAGAAAGTTCACAAGTTTATTATTTTCGGATGTTGAGTCTTGATAATCAGTCTTATTAAAAGGATTCTGGAAGGAAAAAAGATTTGTTATTTAATGATGAGGAAGTTAGTAGACATGAAGATTATCAACAAAGGGCTCTTCTTTTTGCTTGATTGGCAGTACTAAATTTGCAGACATAATTTGGTAAAAAAATAGTTTTTAGGAACTTGCCTTGATTCAAGCCTAGTTATTTAGTACGTAGAAATATATGTATCAGTCCTTCCTATATATATTTCTAGAAAACTCCCTTTTAGCTAGGTTCTTTTGTATTTTCCCCACTTAAGTCACATTTGGATCATCACCCTTGATATATAATGACAACTTAGCATTTTTCATCAAATGGATGTTCCTTGACAAGATCCACCAGCTTAAAGGAATCCTGTACTTACTGTTGCATTTTGGAGGGATGATATGGGTTGGGATGATTTCTCTGTTTGAGGAAGATAGGGAGAGGCTTGTTCAAAAGAGTCTTTTCATGTTTTCAGAGAGAAGAATATGATTTGACTTTATACAATGTCTTTCCCAAATGATGTATGGTAATGAAGCTGCTGAAATGATGGAGGAAGCAGATAAATTATATAGAGTGATCATGTAGAGTACAGTTATTGCAGTGATCTTTAATGGTGAAACTTCAAGTGACATTGAGGATGATGCTCTCTGTTTTAGATTCTGATGATATTCCAAAGGAGACAAAAGCCAATGTTTGAATCATGGTAGCTCAAACGGAATTCACCTCTACTCTAATACAAAGACCATTGCCCATTGATTTTCTCCATGGTGCAATTTCCTTTGCACTGCAGTCAAATGAGCTAATAGGATACTAAAAATTTAAAAGATAAAAAACCCAATTTTTGAAAAAGACAATGGATTTATTAGGGATTTCTGGAAAGACGTATTTGAATGCTCATTTTCCAGTGATATTATAGATGAGAATGCTACAAGGATTGGCACTGGAGAAGAGAAGCTGGAGACACTTCCTAATTCTGTCTTTGAGACCACCATGGGTGGACATAGTTACAGCATCTACAATGCAGTCTATGCTGTGGCATATGCTCTGAGGGCCTTGTGTGCCTCCCAACCCAAGTATGGTCAAAAAAAAATTGATCAGAAGAGGTAGAAGTATTTCATTCAATCAACATGGCACGTAACATTTGCTAATGCAAAATTCAGGATGATCATCAGGTATGAAAATACTGGCATGCATATATATATTTGTTTTCTAAAGTTTTTTTGTATATTTATATGTATGGTATTCAGCTTTGTTTGGGTATTTTCCCACATCATTATAGTTGTGCTTTTAAAGCTGTAGCAACATTTCGGCAGAATCTCAACTGCCATCATCAGGCTTCTGTACAGTGTTCGTCTGTGAGTCAGCTTTCACAGCCATTTCTGTTTTAAATTTGGTGTGTGTTTTTCTTCTGTATATGATGTGTCCTAGTGTGCCATCAGTTTTTTTTTTTTTTTTTTGTAGATTAGTACATCTAAGAATGGTAGTTGTTTGTTTATTTCCATTTCCATGGTGAATTTGATTTTTGGGTGTGTGCTGTTTGGGTGTGTTAGGAAATTGTTTAGGTTTTCTTTTCCATGGGGCCAAATCACAAATGTGTCATCAATGTATCTTAGCCATAGTTTGGGTTTTTGGGTGGCATTAGCCAGGGCTCTAGATTCGAATTCTTCCATGAAAAGGTTTGCAATGATGGGTGACAGTGGTGATCCCACAGGGGCTTCTTCAATTTGCTTGTATTTTTGTCCTTTTTATATGAAATATATGTTGGTTAAGCAGTGTTCTGCTAGTTCCATGAGGTGTTTGGGTGGTTGGTATTTATTTTTGATGATTTCTAGGGTTTCTTTTATTGGGACTTGAGTGAATAGTGAAACTACATCGAAATTTACAAGCAGATCTTTTTGTTCCATGTGTAGATCTTTGATCATTTCCAAGAGGTGGCATGAGTTTTGTACATGTGAAACTGCTGCTTCAGTATGGGGCTGCTTTATTCGGTATTTGGCTAGGTTTTGTAGTGGTGGTCCTCTGGAGCTGACTATGGGTTTGAGAGGTATGCCTTCTTTGTGTATTTTTGGCCATATAGACCATATAGTTTGGGGCATCTGGAAGATATTTCTCTTGGGATGATTGTCTGTTGGGTCTCTTTGCTCATGTTTCTGGTTATGATTTTCTTCCTGGCTATTTTTTCCAGATATGTGGTTGGGTCTGTGTTTATGGGTTGTATGTGGAGTCTTGGGGTGGGTCTGTCAATTTTGTTTCATTGTCTTTTCTATCCTTTACTACTGTGGCATTACCTTTATCTTCTGGAAGTATGATTCTGCTGCTGTCATTCCTTAGGGCTTGCAGGGCTTTTAGTTCCTCTTTGTGTAAGTTGCTTTTGGGTGGTTTGCTTGTACATAGGATGTTAGTGACTTGGTGTCTTATTCTATCAGTTTCATCTATATTTAATTTAGTTAGACTGGATTCCACTCCGCATGTAATGGATTCTGTGGGGATTTTTTTGGGTGCTATAGCATAATTGAATCCTTTGGTTAGGACATCTGTTTCTGTTTTGGTGAGTTCTCTGTTGGAAACATTGTGTACTAATTGTTTCAGGTGTTGTTGTGAGTTGTTGGGGGCTTTCTTGTCATGTTCTAATTTCTTTAGTTTCTTCGGGAGTTTGTCACTTTTGTAAGTGGTTTCAGTTTCAGTTCTCCAAATTGTAAGTTGTTTTATCTTGTCCTAAAGTAGAGGGTGAATTTTGTTGCTCAGTTCCAGGTTAGGAGGTCTTTGTTTAACTGATTGAGTTGGAATCTCTTTCTGTGGAGCTCGTTCCTGAGTAGAGCCATATATATACTTCAGCTTTGTTCAGGTATTTTCCCACATCATTATAGTTGTGCTTTTAAAGTTCTAGCGACATTTTGGCAGAATCTCATCTGCCATCATCAGGCTTCTGTATTGTGTTCGTCTGTGAGCCAGGCTTTCACAGCCATTTCTGTTTAAAATTTGGTGCTAGCCTACTGCTGTGTTTGTGTGGTTTTTTTCTTTATCCTGATTTGTTGGGAGTCTTGGTCTGTGTTTATTGGTCTTGGAGTTTGCTGTGTTCTGCTTGATTGGCATTTCTAATATCTTCTGTCTCTTCTGTAGCATTTTTTGTCTTGATTGGCTGGCAACATTGTGTTTCCTGTATTGGAGGCTTTTAGTGCAGTTTGTCTTCAGGTAAATGGATGGCTATCATTTATTAGGAAGCAAGGTTTCATCTGGGTGAGCTGGAGTTATTGGGGGGGGGTCTGTTTGTGCCCAGTTGTTTGCTTGGTTTGTGATGTGGAGATTTTTTTTGTTTGTGAATGCAGGCTTCCAGATAATTGACAGTCTGGTAGAGTTATCTCTTGTATTCTTGCTTTTAGGTCTTTTTTCAATCTCTATGGCTTCTCTGATAATTCTGTAGCTGGGGTTTTCTATAGTGACTATGGTTTTGGTGCCATTGAAGTTGATGCTATGACCTGTGGACTAGTGAGGAAGTGTGTTCCAGCTTTTTACTGCATTTTTGTGTTCATCCAGGCAAGTGCTCATTTTTCTATTGGTCTGTCCAATGTATGTGGCAGGGCATTATGTGCAGGGGACTTCATATATGCCTTGGTTTTCCAAGTCAATTTTATATTTGGGTTTTCTTAGGATGGCTGCTATTTTTCTGTCTGTTTTGAAGGCAGTCTTGATGTGATGCCTTTGTAGTAACTTACTGATTTTGTCTGTAGTCCCTCTTATGCAGGGCAGGACAGCTGTTCCATAGGTCTGTCATCTTCTAGGTCTCCATTATGTCTCATTGTGTTTTTGTGGATTAGGTCCATGATTTTGTTTTTGTGGAAGCCGTTAGCTATCAGTATTTTGGTTAGGGTGCATAGCTCAGTCTTTATGTGTGCCTTGTCTGCTATAGAAAACCCCGGCTACAGGAATCATCAGAGAAATTGATAAAAGACCTAATAGTTTGAATGGAAGAGATGACTCCATCAGACTATCAATCATCTGGAAGCCTGCACTCACAAACAAAAAAATCTCTATACCACAATCCAGGCAAGCACCTGGACACAAACAAACCCCTCCCCCCGATACCTCCAGCCCAAACACACCCCAGCCAGCTTCTCAAATAAAACCTAACTTCATAATAAATAATTATTGGCCATTCACAAGAAACCAAGCTGCACTACGAAACCCCAATGTACAAAACACAATGTTGTCAACCAATCAAGAACACAGCAACTTGAAGACCAGTAAAATAGACCTAGACTCCCAGCCAATCAAGATGAGGAAAAAACCATTCAAATAAAGCAGAAAGCCAGCACCAAATTCAAACAAAAAATGGCTGCTAAGCTTGTCACACAAGATTAAAAAGTATCCAATACACAAGCCTGAGGTTGGCAGATGAGATTCTGCTGAAACATCGCTATAATAAAAGCACAAATATTAAGACGTGGGAAGATACCTGAAGAAACTTGCTGCTAGTTAATATATATATGTCCTCTCTTTCAAACCAGCAATCTTCTCTGTCCAAAATGTGGACTTTGTTGTCTTCAAAATTTGTCTTTTAAGTGTAGACTTTTGATGTCTTCATGGGTTTATTCTCTCATGTTGTGCCATGTTTTATGAAGGAGGTTTTTTTTGTTTCCCCACTGAAGATGTCTCCACATATTTCACTGCATTGTACTGCATATGCCACATTGCTCAGTTTGTTTTTTCATTTCTTGTTTGTTTGGACAGTTAAAAATGAAACAGTCTTTATTTATTTGCATTTCATACTTTTTATGAAATACCTCCCCTCATTTTTGGCTTTATTATATGCAGAAAAGATATTTTTTTAACAAAAAACAATCATTATTTTTCAAATATTATCTAAATGATCTGAATAACAAAGGTCTTGTGTGCAAAATTGGATGAAGTTTGAAAATAAAATGAAGATATTGAAAAAGTTTAAATATATAACTTATGTATTGTCAGAGTATATTCATGAATTGGAATAGAGCTTGATAACAAGGTCAACCAATGAATAGGCATAGCAACTAAATTAGCCAGTGAGGACAGTTTGAAAACTGAAACTAGAAGTAGCTTAGGCATGGTTCTATGTTCAACTGTGTAGCTCTGAAGCTATGTTGAGCTCTGAATCTGTCTTTTGAAAGGAAACTGCTTCTGTTTTCTGCTTGCCTGCTGAACTAAAGTAAAAGAGAAACTAACTTACTTGTCTGCTGAAGATACTTGCAACATGTTTCTGTCTGAATTTGCTCCATGTTGGAGAAATCTACAACTGATTTGTAAAATCTATTTATTATGTTTACAAAGATGTTAAATGAAGCATCAGCCATCTATTTTATTTTTATAGAGCTGAAATAACGCTGCAAAACTATGAACAGGTTATGGGCCCAAAAGGCCAGAAACAGACTGAATTATAATTAAAGCTGAAAGACTGCCTGTTTTTAAAGTAAGAAACTATCCACTTTGAATCAGAAGAACTATATTATTTGGGCTGCAAAGATGGAATGTTTCCTGAAGGCCAAAGAGCTTTGGAATATTGTTGAAAATCGACCCCAGGAACCACTGAATGCTGCAGATCAGAAGCTGCATGATAGAGCATTTGCTTATATTATCTTAAGTTTAGAAGATGATCAGTTTATCAATGTAGCTGATTTAAAGTCTGCAAAGAAAGTTTGGGATTAATTGAGGACTGTTCATGTGAGTGTATCTGCATGCAACATCGTACTGTTGAGTATTGTCTTATATGGCCAGCTGAGTGGAGTCTGATGCCAGACTTAGTCAATTGGCCCAGACACTGGTGGGAGAAACAAAGCTCCATAAGTAGCTGAAGCTTTGGACAGTACTGGCTACATAAGCCAGTACCAGCCACGGGTTCGCAGCTTGTGTTTTAAACTGTAATAAAGATGTTACCTGTTCATTGCATGCCCGCCTCTTCATTCACCCATATTTAACACTGGCATGAGGATGGTATCCTAGAAGAGAACAAAGACACAACAAAAACAAGGACACCACAATTTTCCCAAAAACCACTATGATTGCGACCCCACCAACCAACATGGCACACCTCCCGATGTCGATTCCCTATGAATTGACCAAGAAAAAGTGGTCATCCTACATGGGCCACTTTAAGCTACATTTGGAGGTGAACGGACTACAGGAAGCCCCAGATGCGAAGAAATGAGTGCTGTTCCTCAAGTACTGTGACTCGGAGCTCTACGAGCTGGCCAAGGCTCTCATGGCCAATGATTTGGAAAACATATCATGGAACGAGCTCCAGCAGGCATTAAGAGAACACTTCCACCTGACCCTGTCTGGTAGGCAAACCACCACAAATTTTATGTATGGAGCCAGAGAGAGGGGGAGATGATAAACTCGTTTGTGTCCACACTTCAGAAGCTTTCAAAAACTACAAGTTCCCCAATGTCAAGGGCAGGATCAGGGACCAGCTCATCCTCAGAATGAGGGATCGGAACCTCCAGAAATGCCTGCTAGCCTGAGAGGAGGTATCAATGAAAGAAGCAATCGATGAGGCCTGCACTGCTGAATCCTCAGACAGCTTCACGGCATGAATCAAGAGAACCAAGAAAGTGCATGCCATCCAGGCTGACTGCTGCACAACCTGAGATGCATCCAGCTCAGAGACCAGTGACAAGGATGAGAAGGACATCCACTGAGTCAAGACAAGTAAGCCCACAAAGAAACAAGGTTCCTGGCCATGTGGAGGTTGTGGAGGGAATCACCCCCAATTGTCATGGGTGAATTGAAGTGAATTGTCACTTCAAAGACACTATATGCTGGTGGTGGATCAGAAAGGCCACATTGTTGAAGCCAGCCAATTAATAGACAGGGCCAGAAGGCATCATATCCCACAAGACAACAGGGCCACCAAGGAGGAGGCCCAAAGGATTTCAGCAGGAAATTCAAGCGGAGAGATGATGCCAGAGAAGATGCCCATTTTATCTTCATGGGCTATTCCCAAGCCCAAGTACAATGCACAGATGCCTATGAGATCAATAAGATCATGGCCACTATGGACATCGAGGGCAGACAGATGGAGGTGGATTCAGAAACCTACCTCTCCATGGTGTCGTGGGAGACCCTAAAGAAGCTGCAGCCCAGGCATGACACAGCCAGCTGGAGCTGCAGCCAATAATCCTCAAGGATTACCAAGGCTGCCGCATCCCTGTGCTGGGCAGGAAGAAGGTCCAGATACTCTATGGAAATTTTAGAGTGACCCAACCATTGACCATCATGGACCAGGACCTACATAGCCTGCTGGGCCATGAATGATTCAAACCACTCATGTGCATCTAGATCACAGGAATACATGCCACCAGAGCACCTCCACCCCGGAATTATGATATCATAGTCATCAAGTGTGACTTCCGGGACATGTTTGACGACCAACTAGGCAAGCACACGGGGACCCCAATCTCATTTAATCTGGACCCCAAAATAGCCCCTATTTGCCTCAAGCCATGGCAAGTCCCTTTTGCACTCTGTCCCAAGGTCGAAGAACAATTAGATAAATTAATTGCCCAGGGAGTCCTCACATCAGTAGACCATGCCAAGTGGGAGACCCAATAGTCACTCAATTAAGAAGATGGGTCCGTGAGAATATGTGTAGATGACAAAATTACCCTGAATAAGGCTCTGCAGCAAAATGCCTATCCAGTGCCAGTGGTGCAACACCTTCTCCATTCCCTAGGGCGGGGGACCATCTTTGCCAAACTTGATCTAGCCCAAGCCTACCAGCAACTGACCATTGATGAGGTGACTGTGGAGGCACAAATGATCATAACTCACCAGGATGTCTTCAAATGCAACCGGCTGCAATTTGGGGTCAGCATTGCTCCTGGGCTATTCTAGTTGCTGAAGATTGAGGAACAGATGAATTATATTGAATTCAATTTTAATGAATTTAAAACAAAAGAAAATTGTGAAATGGGACACTAAGGATTGATGAGGATGGGAAGAGTTTGGGTATATATAATTGATGAAATAGACACTTCCAACACATACATTCTTCATATGAAAGAAATCTCATTTTATTTATGAATAGACAATGCCTTTTTCCATCTGTAATGACAAATGTCCTTTTAGCTACAGCAAGGTAAAAATGGAAGGGAAAATATCCTGCAGCTATGATTGTAGATAGTGTCCAGAAGGGAAAATAGCTGACCAAAAAAATAAGCAAAGGAATATATTGAATAT
Organism: Laticauda colubrina; assembly: GCA_015471245.1. Classification (NCBI taxonomy): domain Eukaryota; kingdom Metazoa; phylum Chordata; class Lepidosauria; order Squamata; family Elapidae; genus Laticauda; species Laticauda colubrina. Next base: position 2,563,794 of record BLBF01000070.1, read on the forward strand.
ACGGATCTTTTAATAAATATAAATGGGGTTGAATTTTTAATCAGTATTATGAAAGTAGTCTGAAAATCTGATAGGTTGTATGCTATAGATGAGCAATGAAAAATGTGAACTTTTTATTTATCATACAGTGAGATTCTTAATGTCTGTGGAGATTCTAAATCATTCATTGTCCAAAATGTACTTTTTGAAAAGGCAAGAGGATTTTCTTTGTTTTTTTTTAAAGATGTTTCACTTCTCATTCAAGTAGATGCTTGTGGATAAACAATCCAAAATGCTTTTTAGTATGTGCTAATTGTAAGGTAACTTTCCACCAAATTCAATCAATGATAAAAATTTTCCTGCTATTTAAAGCCTTTTTATTTCCTATTTACTTCCTATTCCACCTGGAAAGTAAAAGTATCATAAACAGATCATGATCTACCTGCATATTTTAAGGGATAGTGAAATTGAACACTGCATACTTTAGTGCATTTTGCATATTATTTTCAAAAAAATATTATGAAGTCTTAATAACTTAGTAAATAAAGTATGCCATTAATTCTTAATGCTTAAAACCTATAATAGTTCTGTGAAACAGTTTTACTCATTCTTTTCCCCCAGACTTAGATTGTTTTCCATGTTCAGAGAATCAGTATCCAAACAAGGGTTGAGATCATTGTCTTCAAAAAACTGTACCTTGTTTAACTTTCCAAGAGCAGTTGGGTATTTCTTTGGTAATGATTGCAGTCTCCTTTTCTGTCGTCTCAGCTGCAGTACTAGGAATCTTCATTAAATACCAGGACACTCCCAATGTCAAAGCCAACAACAGGAACCTCACCTACACACTTATCATTGCTCTCCTTCTCTCCTTCCTTTGCATTCTGCTCTTCATTGGGCAACCTGTTCAAGTAAAATGTCTCTTGTGACAAACTACATTTGGCATCACTTTCTCTATAGTTCTTTCTTCTTGTATTTGAGGTAAAACAACCATAGTAGTTTTTGCTTTCATGGTCACAAAGCCATGCTCTAAAATGAGGAAAGGGGTGGGGAGAAGAATAGCCAACTTTATTGTCCTCTCTGTCTTCATAGCTCAGTTCACCATTTGTGCAACATGGTTGGCAATTTCTCCCCCATTTCCAGATTTGGATATGTATTCCATGGTTGAAGAAATTGTCCTAGAATGTAATGAAGGTTCAACTGCAATGATTTATACTGTCCTTGGCTTTATGGGGCTCTTGATTACTGTCACCTTCACTATAGCCTTCTTTGCTAGGAATTTACCTGACAGCTTCAATGAAGCCAAATTCATCACCTTCAGCATGTTGGTCTTTTGCAGTGTCCGGGTATCATTTGTTCCCACCTATTTGAGCACCAAGGGGAAATATGTGATTGCTGTGGAGATCTTCTCCATTTTGGCTTCCGCAATTTGATTATTGGGCTGCATCTTTTCACTCAATTGCTACATCATTATTCCAAGGCCTGATTTGAATAAGAAGGAGCAATTAATAAAAAATAAAACTGTTATTTATATCAGATCCTTGAATGAAGATAAACTGGTTATTTTCAATATAATATAAAGTGTTTGGATTTTGGGGGGTGCTTTGGGGGTTCTGTGTTATCCCCTCATATCAGCCTATCAATGTGACATATAAGTCAGTATCTTGATATATAGGGACACAGATATATGTCCCTATTACACTCACTCTGTGAAAGTATGACAGATAATGTATCATGCAACTGTTGCTCTGTATGAAGATTCCCATGGAAAGAAGACAACCTAGAAAGTTAGACGGTGCTGAAAAAATAAACATACAGAGAACCTGTGTGACTGCAAACTCTCATTTAACATGCAGACATTTTTCTCTTCTAAAATAATTTTTTCATAATTTTCAGGATGTGTGGATAAGTAGAGAGGTGGGGTCACACAATAAGGCAACTTTCAAAGCATTAGCTGTGAAAGTTCACTTCAGGACCTAGAGATTTTCCCTGAATCTTTTTTTTAATTATTAGATCATTATTCTGAGCTCTGATAAGAATAAATGGGAAGAGCTAATCAAGAAGATAATTTTGTCTAAAAATTAGTTTTTAATATTACAATGTTCAGACTTTTCATACTTAATAAATGTGTGTCTTGGAACCCATAAGCCTCATAATATATCTGAGTAAAAAAAAAACTTACCAACCATCCTAATATTCTTGAGAAATATATATGGCTTGGTAGATAATTGTGAAATGGATGAACTTGTTTTATAATGTTTTATAAATGTTTTTTATCTTAAGTTCAATCCTTAACACTAAGATTTTCACTGAATTCTTATCTATTATTGTTTACAAATGGCAGAGAGAAAATATGTAAAAAGGAAGGAAAAGGAAAAGAAATTTATTTGTAAAAGTAAAGTAATATTTAGTTTGTAATGTCCCCTTTGTTTATTTATTTATCAAATTTTTATAATACACTTCCTCATGTAGTGATTCTGAGCAGTGTTCATTATAGAAAAGTCCATGTAGGAAGCTTCAATCCAAAAAGAAATAACTTTGGCAGAAAAACAAATCTGGTCATGTTGCCAACTTCAATATATAAAAATGTATAAAAACTGAATGCACCAATTATCACATTAAACAAGAAGAAAACTTTCGATGCACCAATTCCACCATGCTTTCTACAATTTTGTAAACAACAAACTAAAAGGCTCAAGGTCCATCCCACCCTTGATAGGACCTAATGGTAAAGACTGCAACAATGACACCATCAAAGCCAACATCTTTAACACATTCTTTGGTTCAGTATTTGTAAACAGCAATGAATCATGCCCAGTATTTCCTAGTCGAACCACAGACAACTACAATGATCTCATACATATCGATTTTACAGAAGACAATGTTGAAAAAGCACTTGGAAAAACCATCTCTATTTTTGGGACCGGATGAAATATGTGCCTACTTCTTAAAAAAACCTATCCATTGCCACAGCCAAACCTCTAAGCATAATCTTTGAAAAATCTTTCAGGACCAGCTCTTTCTCAAAACTATGGTCACAAGCCATGGTCATCTCTGTCTTGAAAAAGGAAGACCCCAAGCAAGTTGAAAATTTCAGACCAATCTCCTTATGCTGCGTCACCTGTAAAGTCATGGAATCAATTATTAATCAATCCATTATCTTCCACTTAGAGACAAACAATCTACTCTCTAATAAACAATTTGATTTCAGAAAAAAACTATCCTGTAATCTGCAAGTCTTATACTGCAAAAACATATGGACTACACAACTCAATCAGGGCAAAGCAATAGACATAATCTACATAGATTTCTGTAAAGCCTTTGATTCAGTGGTACATGACAAACTACTACTAAAACTAAAATCTTATGGTATCTCTGGACATCTACATAACTGGATAGAAGCATTCCTGTCAAACAGACAACAAATGGTCAAAAATTGGGAGCATCCTATCAAATTCTGTACCTATCAACAGAGGCAGTGTTCTAGGACCAACTCTTTTCATACTCTACATAAATGACCTCTGTGATCATATCAAGAGTATCTGCGTTCTCTTCACTGATGGCGTATGTGGTGATCAAAGACAGTCATTGTTCTGGGTGCCAAGATGTCTGACTGCCTGGGCAATGTTCATGACATTTATAGGGTTTTTACAAGAAGACAAAGGCAACATAGATACAGCATCTGGATTGGAGAATAGATCCCACATGGGTGAAACCTCACAACCATATTAGTACAACCTCCCAACCAATCCTTAAGACTAGTGGTGATGTTAGTAAAATGAGACCACCTATATGTCTGGAAAGTCCGGGACTTTCCAACCTGACAGATAGAGGATGAGATCATGCAGTAACAAAACAGCCCCCCTTAGCCAAATGCACAGTCTGCTACTAGCATCTAGTACCATCTAGAGGATCTCAGTGGCTACTACATTTCATTCTTTTTTATTTTGTCTGGACAAAGAATTGTCATAAGAGACGTTCGTATGGGACTTATAATAATCAGTAGAAGAGCATACTTGCAGTTGTTTATACAGGGCATATACCTGACCCTGAGACAATGTAGGATAGGGTTTAGGGTGAAAAGTTGTGATACATATGTCGCAAAGAGAAGGGAGACATTGAACAAAGCAGCACCCACTAATTAAAGCACAAATAATTACTATATAGCATAGAATTTTTCCCATAAAGCTTGTGGGCAATGAAGCCCAAAAGCTTTCCCACCAAGGTCTTAAAGTATCAATTTTCAAACCTGAGGCCAAATTGTTGAAAATATTAAGCTGGTGCTGGATGGTTCGTGACCCATTAAACAAATTAAAGCAACATAGATTTTGTAGAGTAACCTTCCTCAAAGCTTGCATCTCATGGGTTGATTGTTGAGATAGCTGAAGAAGCCACATTACTTATTTTTGCTAAATTATATGCAACAGAGTTAATGTTGAGGTGAACATGAGCAACAATTGCTGACACACCCATGATAGACAAAGCTAGCACTACATATTCTGCTTGATAAAGTAAAGTTGCTTCAGAGTCACAAATACTATCTAGTATGACCCCACACTGAGAACGATTCAAATGATAAAGTTGCTGTTTAGAAAACAAAACAGAAATCAGCCAGCTGAGGCAGCATTGCACTTCACTAATATTAGCAGGAATATGATTAAAAGTTTCTTGACCACATGTAAAAAAAACCATCCTTGTGGTAGCCAAACATGGGCAAAGTGAAAGAAAGTCTCTTCAAAAGCTGTGCAGTTCAAAGTAGGTGAGCTAATGCAATGACAGTGAGGTTTTTACTTGAAGATGTACTTTTAACTACTTTTGCACAAATTATATTTACAGGGACTGCTACCATTAAGGTGTGTAAAGCAATTGCATAATAGGTTGCAAATCCTGAAGTTTTGAATTACTGCAGAAGGAGTGCAGACAGGAACTAAACATGTAGAAAGAAAATGTTCCATATCATAGGTTTCAGATAAGCAAAACCCATCATTCTGTGTGATGTTAGCTAATTGCACCCATAAGTTTTACTTCATTCGTTCAAGTAAGTGTTTGTGTGGAATAACAGCCATTGTTGCCAAATAATAATCAAGCATGAACAAATGAGACCAGATTGGACACTGTGCCATCTGTAAAGTCAAATTCCTGGGACTGGGACCGGATCAGGGGACTGGTGTAGACATCCTTGGCTGGGTGGACACAACAAGCTGGAATCCACAAAGGTCCTGTAGGAGCAAACACAGCAGCACAGCACAGGCCCCTTGCCCCCAAGTAGTTAAATTTTGAATAGAAACATTCAATTAATTTAAAATAAATAGAAACATTAAATTGCATTCAATTGAGGAAAGATAAATAATATTATTTTTTATTTAAGGTGTTGATTTATGGTAAATAATACTTTAAAAACTTTTTTAGAGACCCCTTTCCCTCCTTTTTTATATATTTGTTGAGACAGGCCTTAAATGACCAATGAGCATTTTCCATTATCGCTATATTCCAGGCTGTACAAAATTGCAAAAAAGACAAAAATCATGTTGTAAAAAAGAGGGCTTGCCTAGTAGATAACATCCATTTGCCAAAGTTGATGATGAAACAATCTGCTTGGCTTTATTAAGTGGAATATGGCAAGCTTGTGCCAGGCCTCTAGCATTTTGATGGAAAAGAGTGACTGAAAAAAACTCAGTAAAGTTATAATCTTAAGAAAGATGCCCAGAAAGGGGTAAGTGACTACATATGTAAGAAATATCTTAGGTCTTGTAGTAGCTGTTGAAAAATTAAAAATAAGGTCACAAGATTAGGAACAATCCTGGACATATTATAGTCTTATTTAATATTTAAGATTAAAAGCAGTTAACACACATAATAAGAGTCATAGAGTAAAGTGAAAGGTTGTTGAAAAAAAGTTTTGAAAGTTAAAATAGTAGAACACTTTCCAGGTATACAGATATAGATAATCAGAGTTGGAAGGGACCTTGTAGGTCATCTAGTCCAACCCCTGCCCAAGTGGAAGACCCTACACCATTTCTGACAAATGGCAGTCCAATCTCTTCTTGAAAGTCTCAACTAATGGTGCTCCCACAACTTCCGAGGGTGAGCTGTTCCGTTGGTTGATTCATCATGAGGATCCTTGTAAAGGAAGAAGTCACTAAGTAAGCAAGCCAAAGTTCTTTAGGCAAACAATACAGCTTACATAGTCAGGTAAAGGACTTTGAAGAGATAAGTTTTTTCTGAAAATAAAATTAAAATTTAGATTTACATAACTTTACCATTTACAGAAAAAAAAGAAAGAAAAACGAAGGCTTAAACTTTCCCTTTAAAATAAAAAGCAAATGTGGAAGTTAGATTTCCAAAAAAAAAAAAGACAAAGATGAACTCCAAGAATGCCAGTGGAAAAAAAAAAAGAAATTCAACAAGTGTAGTAAGGAGGAATAGCACAACTTAGAAAAAATAAAAAGGACACACTGCACTTTGTTTAATTATCCAAGGCTCTAATTATAACTCTTCTCCAAAGACTTATCACCTTTCTTTTCATAAGCTTCAACACCAGGCTTCAGCTGTTGATAGAAATCCAGAAGAGCACCTGCAGTAACACTCTCCCGTGCTCTTCCCTCTATCTTATCAAATAGCAATGTCCTTGACAAAAAAAAACTCAATTCTTTCTTTCTTTCTCAGCTTTCTCAGCTTTGTCTGATCGCAGAAAATATTTTCAAGCCTCTAGTTGACAGTGTTACAAAGTTTCTTTTAATCTCACTTTCCCCCTCCTTTCCCAACAAGATATAATAAAAAATAACCCCAAAAATAGAAAAAAATTTTTTTAAAAGAAATAACTAAATAACTAAAGGGAGCCTCTAGCCTAGAATATTACAAAATTAAAAGGGAGAAGAAAAAATAGATATAAAAAAAGACCAGTCCAGTTTCAAAAAACAAGATCGTACATAGAAAATCCAGCAATACAAAAAAACCCCAAAACCTAATTTTGACGCTTCCATTTAAAATCGCCGCTTGATCATTTCTGTCAAAAACTTTTACAGATTCCTTCTTTCCTTTAGGATGTCCTTTCAAGTCTGAGAATAAAGAAAGTTCTCACCTAACCAGCACACTTTCTCTTTCTGCTTCTTCCATTTCGGAGCTGTCCCAACTTCAGCAGCTTTAATGGCTGCCTCTTTACTGCTGGCAAGAAGAGCTTCTCCCGGATCGACTAGGGACTTTATGGTATCCCTGGGATCAGCAGGAAGAGACTTTCGCCATCTCTTCGGGGTGGTTTAGGTCCAATAGGACCACCCAGGAGCAAAGATATCAGTTGCGATTTCAGACCTCCGAGATCCCATGCTGTATCATCACGATGCTAGCTCCTCCCTCCAATTTTGAGTCTGATTCTGTTAGCATCATCAGGTTTGGTTTTGGTCAGGCTGGTTTCAACTCTGCATATAATGGTTTCTGTGGGGATATGTTTGGGAATGACAGCAAAGTTGAATCCTTTTGAAAGGACATTGGTTTGGCTTCGGTGAGGATCTTGTCTGAGATATTGTGCACTGTTTCACATGTGGCTGTGAGAGGGGAGGAGTTTACAAAAATTCTGGAAACAAACACCTCCACCCTCACAGCCACACATGAAACAAACAGTGCACAACAACTCAGACAAGATCCTCACCGAAGCCGAAACCATGGAAACAGAAGCTAACAATCAACTTCCCTTCCTAGATGTCTTTGTATACAAAAAATCGAATGGCTCCCGAGGACACACCATCTACCAGAAGAAAACACATACAAACTGCTATCTATACACACTCTCACACCACCACCCAGTACAGATCAATTCCGTTGCCAAGACACTCATCTCCAGAACAAAATGCTTAGCCAATGAACAACACCTAAAAACCAAACTACACACTCTCACTAATGTACCAACAGCAAAAGGATTCCAAAAAAAGAAGATTACCCACCTAATCCAAAAAGAAACCCCAACCAAAATCCAAGACAGAGGACAAGAGAACTGCAAAGCCCATCTCCCATATATAAAAGGCATTACAGACAAAATCAGCAAGATCCTCCAAAAACACAACATTAAGACAGCATTCTGCACAAACAGAAAAATATCCACCATCCGAAGAAACTCTAAAGACAGAATTGAGTTAGAAAACCAAGGAGTATACAAAATCCCATGCACCCCTTATCCACCACATATAATGGACAAACCAACAGAATAATAAGTGCATGCATTAAAGAACACAAGAACTCAATCAAAAAAGAAGAACCGCCTCTTCCCTGGTCCAACACCTCAAAGCCATAAGACATGAGATTGACTTTTAAAATACCAGAACTATCACCAAAACCAAACACTTCAACAACATAATAATCAGAGAAGCCATGAATAAACAAGATGATACCTCCCACCTACCAGCCATTTGGAAACCTGCCCTTATTAACAAACGAGCACCTAACATGAAAAATGACACCAGACCCACACCCACAAGGGCCACACAAGGTGCTACCACCATACTTCCATGTAGAAAGCAGACTCACATCCACACAGATGATGAGACATGACCAAGGAACAGAAGCCATACCACAGCTACATCACTACCTGCCTCAAACCCCTCTGCCCCATACCTGAAGCGAATGGACGCTCACCATGAAGATGTGATGTGATCACGAATGCGAAGCCAAACAACAGGATCACAGCTCATCAGCTCAAATCCCCCAGCAACTAAGACTAACCTGAGCAAAACCAAGCCCCCACCTGAACAGAACAAACCCCCAGACAATCAGAACACAGCCAACACCCCAACCAATCAGAACACAGACAAACCCCCACACAATCAAGTCACACCCCCACTAGCAATTAAAAGGAAGAAGCAATTGTAAGCTCACATTACTCCGAGAAGCACCAAGCCAAATACACAAGCCTGAAGGTGACGAATGAGATTTCATCGAAACATTGCCTAGATACTTCCAATTTTACGTGGGAGAAAGCCCAAATAACCAAAGATACATGTATGTATGTATGTATGTATGTATGTATGTATGTATGTATATGTTCTATGTATATGTTGATTTGTCTGTTTTAAATGTATGTCAAATAAATGCTTTTTGAGAATAAAAATTTAAAAATAATAATAATAAAAAAAAAATTGTTAACCTAATCCTACATAACTTTTTCACTGGTAATATCACACTACTAACTAGAGCATACAAAACATTTGTTACACCAATACTCGAATACAGCTCATCAGTCTGGCACCCACATCACATATCTGATATTAGCACAGTTGAGAAAGTCCAGAAATAACTCACAAGAAGAGTTCTACACTCCTCTACTCATTGTAGAATACCTTATGCCACCAGACTTGAAATTCTAGACCTAGAAATCCTTGAATTATGCTGTCTTCGGTCTGATCTTAGTATATAAAATCATAAATTGCAATGACTTACCTGTCAAAGAATACTTCAGCTTCAACCATAACAATACAAGAGCGCACAGTAGATGCAAACTCAAGGTTAACTGAACCAAATTTGATTGCAGGAAATTTGACTTTAGCAACAGAGTGATCAATGTCTGGAATACTCTACCTGACTCTGTGGTTTCTTCCCCAAACCCCAAAAACATTAACCTTAGATGTCTACTATTGACCTCACCCCTTTCCTAAGAGGTCTGTAGGGTGTGTGCATAAGCACACCAACGTGCCTACTGTTCCTGTCCTATTGTTTCTTTTATTTTTCTTATATGTACTGATTTCATGTATTCATAACTCTGTATATACTTATACCTATTACCTTGTAAGCATTTGACAAATCAAAATAAATAAAATAAATAAATAAAGTATCAGTTGCAAACTAAGACAGTAGACAATGCACATTGGTCCAATGAGTTGAAGGAGCACAATTGTATCTCCAGCTTTAACAATTACCATGTTTATTTAAATAATCACACTTTAGTTTACATAGAATGACAAATACCAACATAGTTTCAGCGATCTGAGGAGGGGACTTGACAATTTTCTATTAAGGCAATGATGAAGTCAAATAATCATGTGGGGTTTACTACGCTGTTGTTATTTTTCTCTCATACCTACTTGTCAAGAAGAATGTTGTAATGTGGTCCATGGGGCCATATTCCATTGAATTCAGTAGAAACTCAGTAAACAAAAATCTGCATAAACCATATTCTGGTTTTCAAAGGGCATCACCATGTTTAAATGCTACACATTGATTCCATTTTTACAGATCAAACACATTTTATGTTTTGGGAATGTTAAGAATTATAATTGAAAATGTATGTTTGGAAACAACATCCCCCTGAATTTCAAGTTTTCTCTAAAATTGTTTTAGCTGACTTTTTATATCTGTCAGTCATCTAAATTGACCCTTTTGCTTGGAGGAGTATTAAATGTGGCTAAGCAAGTCATACTGCCTGTTTCACTTGTAATAAAATAATCTAAAATTTGAATGAATGCAATTTGCAACACCAACCTTTCGGATGGGCGAGATCATCCATCACCAACATGCTGATGACACTCAGCTATCTATCTCTATCCTGAGTGAAGTGAGTGATGCAGTAGTCTCCTTTTCATTGAACCCAAACATTGTGGACATGGAACAACAGACATCTAATAAGATAGACTGACTGTGAATAGGCCATTCTGCATCCAGGAGTTTATCATCTTTGATCCTGGACAGGGTTGCACTTCCCCAGATGGTATAAAGTCCCTGTCCCACTGCACTAATGGATGCAAAAAGGATGTAAAAGATTAAAAAAAGCTTGCCATCCATTGGAAAATGCTATGCATCCGTTGTGTACTCACTGCATACGTGTTTCATATGCTCTATCCCTCGAACATCCGTCCACTGAGATTTCATCCACGCAAGAAGTTTTGAGCTGCACAAAACTTTTTCAGCGGATGAACTTTCCACCGCGTACGATGTACATCCACGGCATAAACGTGCAACAAACGTTCTATGTCCATTATCATCCATTAAACGTCCGCTGTATCCTCTCTGCATCCTTTGGCCATCCCCTCAACTCACATCCGCTGCAGCTGAAAATGGAAAGAGGGAGGAAACAAAAGGTACACAGAACATCTACATAGCATTAATAGCACAGAAATAGAAAGGATGTAAGTGCATGCATCTCATATATAAAGGATTAAAATGGACAAAACATTTGTATCTGGGATGTATCTCAGATATTTAGGATGTCTGCAGTATGTCTAGAGTATGTAGAAGGACACCTAGTGGACTACCGATATTCCCTATAAAAAGGTGGAGGAAATAATCTGGATCTCAGTATGAGTCCAGCAGCCATGGAATACAGACTTCTTCATCCTTGGTCTTGCTCTTCCACATCATCCATTGTTCTCCACCATGGATCATGACACAGTCCATATGGTAGCTGTGATCATTCATCACCAGAAACAAAACCTGTTCAGACTGTTTCACCTTTTATACAGAAGGAGACATCCAAGAGCTCTGTGGGTCCGAGGATGGATCATGAGAAGAATGGAGTTTGGACTGTATGACTGGTTGATGGTGGAGCTGAGGAATGAAGACCCTCGTGCATTCCGTCACTTCATGAGGATGCCACCAGCCATGTTTGATGAACTTGTAGAGCGTCTGAGACCCAGGTTGACTAAGTCGAACACCAACTTCTATCCCAGCCTGGACCCTGGACTGAAGGTGGAACTGACTCTGCAGTACCTGGCCTGCAGTATGCATGCAGAAACATGCAGTATGCGTGGAGGGTGCCACACAACAACATCAGCAAAGTGGTCAGAGAAGTGGTGCAGGCCATCATCAAAGAATATGTGGAGGAGCTCCTCAAGTGCCCCACCACTAAACAAGGCTGGAGGAAAGTTGCAGAAGAGTGGTATCAGAGGTGGAACTTTCCCCACACCATTGGAGACATAGATGGGAAGAATGTGGCCTGCAAAGCTCCAAAACTCAGGGTTCACTTATTACAAGGGCTTCTTCAGTATCATCCTCTTTGCCATGGTTGATGCTGACTACAAGTTCATGTACATCAATGCTTCAGGCAATGGGTCAGCTTCAGATGGCCAGGTATACAATTCTAGTGATCTCAATGATGGGCTGGAATGCAACCTCATCATGGGTTTTCCAAATCCAGACCCCCTACCCAATGACACACAACATGTGCCCTACTTCATCATTCATGATGATGCCTTCTTCCTCAGAACCTACCTCATGAAGCCCTACACTTCAAGATACCTCACCCGTGAAGAGAGGATTTTCAACGACAGGCTATCCAGGGCAAGATGGGTGGTGGAGAATGCCTTTGGAATCCTGGCCAACAGGTTCCAGATACTTCTCACCACCATGCAGCATGACCCAGAGACTGTGAGGAGCATCGTGGAAGCTTGCTGCATCCTGCACAATCTCATGCGCACCTGCTACCCAGTGTTGCAAAATGGACTTGTTGGCTATCAAGAAGGGAATAGGGACATGGAGCCTGGTGAATGGAGGCAAGGATGAAACCTGATAGACACTCTGGATGTATAAGGTCCCATAAGAGCTTCACGTGAAGGGAAGAAGCCACGTAACTTACTGAGACACTGGTGCAACTTCCCAACTGGAACAGTGGAGTGGCAAGACAGAATGATAGATGATTAATGGATGCTTCCTTGAGCCTGTCTCATCACACTGATGAGACTGTGCCATGTATGTTGAGTGGTCCTACAATGAATAGGGCATTAATAAAGAGCTTTGTTTATTTTGAAATGTGTTGATCAATGAATAAATTGTTATTGATAAAAAGGTCCATATGTGTGGCAGCTGGGAGGGTAGACCATACAGTCCCACTATGCTTACACTGGAGGTTTATTTATCCCACAACTATCCATATCTATCCCACAAGTATGCAAAGGCTTAACCATTTTTTCAAAGTTTTCACCAACACTTTATTAAGTAAAAAAAAATGAACCAAGTGTCTTTAGCAAAGATCACCTTTATTAGCTTTCTTAGATAAACTTTATGACTTTATTAAATAAGCAAAATGAACCAAGAAAACTGAATTAAATGTGTTAAGTAAAGATAACCTTTATTAACTTTCTTAAAGCCCATGTCACACTGCACCAACAGATGTAAAGGGGATGTAAAACATTAAAAAAAGCTTGTCATCCATTGGAAAATGCAATGCATCCGTTGTGTACTCACTGTATACGTATTTCATACGCTCTATCCTTTGAGCATCCGTCCACTGAGATTTCATCCGCTCAAGAAGTTTTGAGCTGCACAAAACTTTTTGAGCAGAGGAACTTTCCACTGTGTACGATGTAAATCCGTGACATCCGAGCAACAAGCGTTCTATTTCCGTTTATCATCCGTTAAACGTCTGCTGTATCCTCTCTGCATCCCCTCAACTCACATCCACTGCAGCTGAAAATGGAAAGAGGGAGGAAACAAAAGGTACACGGAACGTCTACACAGCGTTAGTAGCACGGAAATAGAAGGGATGAGCAGTGAACGCTTTGCATCCTATATACATCCTCTACTTTAACATCCCTGCTACATGCTACCCACGTCCGTTCTTTTCCTTTCTTTTCCATTCTGTTTATACAAATTTTTGACACTTTTTGGAGCAGATGACAATGGATGGAGCCACCCCTGAAAATTTGCTCATGTCCTTTTTGTATACGTTTTGCATCCATCAGCCAGTGTGACCTAGCCTTAAGTAAACTGTATGAATTTATAAATAAGCAAAACGAACCAAGTAAAGTGTTTTTAGCAAAGATAAACTTAACAAGTAAACAACACAGTCTCTGGCACTATTCTCAGTCACTCTGAGTCATGTCCATGGTCTCAGTTGTTAAGAGGCCAGGGACTGTGTAGGTGGCTGTGGCTTGAGTGCTGGTCTGAGGCACCATTGAGGTGCTTGGCCCTGAGAGTACAACAGGGGATGGTGTGTTCAGGAAGCTCTCTGAGAGCTGACTCAGTCCCATGAGGTTGAGAGGCCCTTCATCAAGTACCTGAGATGTGAGACTGATGACAGATTGTCCATTGATGGGCTTGGCTGTGGGGTTGAGGAAGGAGGAGTGTAGTGGGGATGTCTGGTCTGCAGCTTGGTGAGGTGTGGCATCTGTTGTGTGCAATGAACCTGGGAAGGTCTGTTTTTGCTGTGGGAAGTCCTGGTAGTCATAGCCTTGGTAGGTGAGAGGCTGAGGGTGTGGCTCATGTAGGTGATGAAGGTGTGGTGGCCCAAGGATCCTCTGTCCAAGTGGACCAGCTGAGAGAGAAGTTCTGTGCTGGTCTTCATTGTGTCCCTGATCTCCAACAGGACACTGTGGTTCTGGCCCTCCAGTCTGCCTCTCTGCCTGCATCCTCTGGAGCTGGAGGTGGGGGTGGGGGTGGATTGGTCTCTGGTGGCTGCTGCTTCTTCCTCCATTTGTGACAGGGGATCCTCCAAGTACATCAGCATGGGGAGTGCAGCTCTTGGGGGGGGGTCTCTGCCGTGGGGTTCTCTGAAGACATCTGCCTGAACAGGCTCACTGGCTCCTGGCTGGAAGAGGACTGGCTGGCTGTGAGCTTTCTGAGGAAGAGGGTTGTCAGAGGGGCTGCTCCTCGTTGGCAGATCTCACCCTCCAGGAAACTGCACTTGGCCATGACGTACATCTCCCGGTCAGTGAGCTTGACAGCGGCTTGCCCAGATTTTTTGAGGTGTAGCTTGCCATACCAGGTGTGCATGTGCTTCCACCATCCCAGGAGTACATCAGCAGTGTAGCCCAGGCTCTTTGCCTTGTCTCTCCAAACTGCCTGCTTCTTCTTGGTGTCATGATACAGTCTGTGGCCCTTTCTCCAGAGGTACTCGTTCTCCCTCAGCCATTCCAGCATCTCATCCTCATGGTCCTCGGAAACAGTGTACTGTTTCCTCTCTCCCTTCTACTTCCCTTGCCTCTTCCTCCCTCTGGCAGGCCCTTCAGAGCAGGGCCTTCAGGGTCTTGAGCAGCAGGGCCTTCAGGGGCTTGAGCAACAGGGCCTTCAGCAGCAGGGCTTTGAGGGCCTTGGGGCTGGTCCACAGCAGCAGCAGCAGCAGCAGCAGCAGCAGCAGCACCAGCAACACCAGCAGCACCAGCAGCAGTAGGTTCAGAGTCAGTGCCAGGGGGTGGGATGGTGGTTCTGTCCTTCTTGCCAGGGCTGGAACAAGTAGGAATGGGCTTCCTCTTCTTGCTTGACTGATGAACCATAGTGTTCCTGCAAGATGTATGTGGAAGCACGTCTTTCGTCTGAATGCTGACTGCATGTGTGCTGCATCCTTTTATATCCACAGAGCTGATGCAATTCATACTCCTTGCATGCGCAGTGAATGCTTTGCATCTGATATACATCTGCACAGCATCCGCTTTGCTTCCTATAGGTGTCCGTGATGCATCCGCATCATCCACTACACATCCGCCCCTTCCGCTATGCGTCCGCTTCGCAATTCTCTCCCGGAACCCCTTTGGAGGTGTCATCCACTTCCATCTGCTGTCATCCAATATGCTTGCTATGAACATCCATTTAACATCCCCGCTATGTACTACCCCCGTCCACTTTTTTCCGTTCTTTTCTGATCTGTTTATGCAAATTTTTGCCACTTTTTGGAGCCGATGACAATGGATGGAGCCACCCCTGAAATTTTGCTCATCCGCTGTGTCCTTTATGCATATGTTTTGCATCCATCGGCTAGTGGGATCTAGTCTTAAGAATGGTTCAGGTGCTTTTTGGTAAAAATAATGTTATGATGTTCTTTGATAAGCCAAATGCACTTATTCAGCTGAACAAAGATGAGTACTTTTTCAAGTTGTAAGATCCCCACACAGAGTTTCTCATAGAACTTTCCACAATCTCGAAGAACATTTGTTCTGTCATGTCATTGTGTCCCTTTTTTACCAATTTTCAAACCAATCATTCAAATGTGTTGGATTCGTCATCAATAATAGAGACCTATTATGCATTAACTATGGTGTTTTCTTGGACTCACAGCTTCTGGTCAAGGTGTGGGCAGGAGACCCTTTGCCAAATTAGGTATTATATTCCACTTACAATCCTTCTTGATGGAGGTCCGCCATTTTGTCATTCATACTATGATGATCTCCTAATTGGACTATTCTAATGTGCTCTATGTAGGATAAGCCTTAAAAGCATATTCTTTATTGTTGAAGTGTGATTGGACAGACAAGGAATCTGACTCTTGTGTTTAAACTCTCAAGCAACAAAGTGGGGTGGAGGACTTCCAGTGGCAGGCAAGGATGAGTAGAGAGGCTGAGATCCGCTCGTGATTTCAGTCAAACCTTTTCTACATTTGGTGTGACCCTTTGAGGTGCGCGAACCCCAGAGAGGTTTGTGTTGGTGAGAGGAGTACTTTAGCTGCTGTGTAGGGAAAGCAACCCCCCCAGCAGTGAAGAGAAGCCCTCCAGAGCCTAACGATTAAGAGATAGCCTCCTGTTAATGGAGGCTCTGAAGTCCGGACTGTCACCAATACTAAAAGCGAGTAAGTGACAACTTGTGAGATCGTGTGAAAGACATGTGGCTGAGGGAGTATAATGGTGGAGAGATGAAGAGAAAAGATTACCAACTGACAATGGATTAAATAAGTGACTCTTGAAAGCCTGAAAGAAAGCGGCTAGAAAGTGGTGAAGAGGAGCATGGGCGAAAGGATTTGTTGAACTAAAGTGAAAGTGTGGATTATGAAGAAAGAAGCCTGTGTTACTGCATTCGAAAACTTTAAGATCGGGAGTGATATGGAACTTTTCATCTGACTATTAAGTTGATATTTTCTTTTGAAAAAAGTGTATTGAAATAGTGAAGAGTTCTGTGGTGAACTGAAGGGAACAAATTGGTGCTGGATGAAATAAGATGCCTAGAAACCTCAGAGACTCAGTAACATTATATTTACACTTAATTAATAGACTTTTAATAGATTCCTGGGGAACTTTGCCTTAATTGAAGAGGTGTTGTCAAGAAGAAGAAATTTAAAATTGATCCTAAAACCCTTTTAAAAAGGGGAGATAGGTGGACTGGAAGATTAAGAAGACTGACTGATTGACTGTAGTCATTATTCAGCTTTTTCCTTCTCCCCACTTCCAGTGCATTTGAAGGAGGAAAATAATAATAGTAATATTCTTTTTTTTTTTTTTTTACCAGAGATAAAGAACAAAGACAGACTTTGGGATTTTTTTTTCTTTTTTCTCCCCCTTTTCTTATTGCTCTTTTCTCCTTTATAAATTTGCTAATTTCTTTTTTTTTTTTTCCCTCTGGTCTCTCTCATTATTTATATTTGGGTGTTATCTTTTCCCGCTCCTATTACTTCTTCTATATAACGATTGTAAATTTATTTGTTGATATAAGAAATATAGAATAATAGTTTAGATTGTTGATAATTGACTTGATTAATATTCTGAGAATTGGGATAATCATATTTTGACTAGATATACAAATTATAATGGTATAATGATACATAGAAATTGAATACAAACTCATAAAATTTACTTACTTGATTTAGATTTAAGATTTGGAAAAATATAGCTCAATAGATAAATTAATTCTGCATAGTTTAACTGTAATATTGAGACAATAATATTGAATGGTAATTTGGGATAATATAATTAATATAATTCAACAACAGAAACAAATATTAAAAGAAATGACTTTGACAACTACCACAGCCCTGAAAACTGGCAGGAAGACTACTCCAACCTTAACAACAACATTGGCAACAGCTTCACCTATGGCGCAAAAAACTATAGAAGAAACATTACCAGTAGAAAAACAACCCAATATTACAAATGTTAATATTCAATCAATTTTACTAATACTACAATAATCGATGGAGAAATTACAAGAAACAATGATAATAAACCACAATGAAACAAGAGCAGACATTAACGAATCAAGGGAGGAGATGGGAAAAATGAAATTAGAAATGAAAGCAGATATTTCTAAAGTAGATAATAAAATTGGAATACTCCAACAGGCCCTGGAGAAAAATGAAGCAACAATAAAAGAAGTAGAGAAAAGGACTGAATGAATTGAAAGGAAATTGGAAAGGGTAGATGAGGAATTAAAAAATGTAACCAAAGAAATGGAAGACTCGTTGGTTTATTTAGAGATGGACAAAGCAGCTACATACCTAAGATTCCAGAATGTAGGGGAGTCCAAGGATGAAGACCTAGAACAATTGATGGCAAAAATACTGGCTGGACTATTAGATAAAGAAAAGGACGACATTTTAAAAGAGTTTGATGAAGTTTATAGGGTCAGTACTAGCTATGTGAGGCGCCACATATGCCCAAGTTCACATACGCTTTACGAGAAGGAGTGTCCACAATATTATTTTTAAGATATCTAGAGATGGAACAATTGTATATAAGGGCAAAGAAATTTTGATCCTTAAACAAGTCCTGAGAATAAGAGAAACAAGATGAGATTACAAATTTTTGGTTGCTTATTTCAACCAAAAAAAATTGTATTCAAATGGTTAATTCCAGAAGGGATGCTTGTTACATGGAAAGAAAGGAAAATTAAAATTGATACTATAGAAAGAGCCCAAGAATACTATGAGCAATTAGTAAGTTCAGAAGATTCAAGTAGTAGGGAGGAATTGGAAATGAACCCACAAAAAGACCAAAACTATCACAGAAATAAAAAAGAAGGAACTTTAAGTCAGCAAATATTAGGAGCGACCGGAGTTATTACAAGACAAAGAGCGAAACAGAATTAAATAAATGGCAGAAGAAAAGAAACTTCTTTCAATTAATATAAATTAATTGAATTCGATCTTAGAAAGAAAAAGGATATTTACAAAACTAATTAAACATGATGCTGATATAATATGTTTACAAGAAACCCACATAAGAAAAGAAGACAAAAGATTTTTAAATTGCCCGAAACTAGGGAAGCTATTTACTGCGCCAGCAGATATAGGAAAAAAGAAGGGAATTGCAGTATATATAAAAGATGATTTAAAAGCAGAAGTAGTGTGGTCAGACCCGGAAGGAAGAACTTTGGTTTTGTAGATCTGGATTAATGATATCCCAATTTTATTAGTGGTAATCTATGCCCCAAATGAAAACCAGAATTTTTTTAAAAAATATTTATACCAAAAAATAATAGGATTTGAACAAAGGAATATTTGCATTATGGGAGATTTTTACTCTATTGCCGATTATCAGAAAGATCATAGCAGAGGGGGGGAGAATAAAAAGGGGAAAAGAGAGGTCCCTAAGATATGTAAGGAAATGATGAGAGAATTAAATTTGGTTGATTTATGGAGGAAAGTATACCCTGAAAAAAAACAATTTACATTTTATTCAAATCCATATCAAACATGGACACGAATAGATATGGCATGGATGAATGGGGAAATAGCAAATGAAATAAAAGAAATTGAAATACTACCGAATGAATGGGCAGATCACAATCCAATTCAGATAATATGGAAAGGTAGGAAGAAACCAAAGAAAGGATGGACTTTAAATACCCAATTATTAAGAGAAAAGGAGGAATTAAATTATTTTTTTAAAGAGAATAATCATGGTGTAACTACGAAACAAAACATCTGGGATACAATGAAGGCGGTAATAAGAGGCATAACAATTTCTTACAATTCTAAGAGGAATAAAGAAAAATATGCCCAACAAAATAAACTACAACAACAAATTAAGGAATTAGAAATGCTACTACAGAAGACTCCAAAAAACCCAACATTACAAAACCAGATAATAATAAAACACAAATTGAATGTAATTGAACAAGAGAAACTGATTATAAATTTGAAGATGACAAAACAAACTTACTTTGAGAATGCCAATAAGCCAGGAAGATGGTTAGCTTACAAATTAAAAAAAAAGAAAGAAAAGAGATTGATATATCAATTAATAGATGGTAATGGTGATATACAACAAGAGATAGGGGGGAAAAAAGAAATTGTACATAAATACTACGAAGAGTTATATAAAAAGGAAAAAATAAATGAGGATAGAATAAGAAATTATTTAGATGAAATTGAAGATAAAGAAATTGAAGAAGAAATAACAGAAACATTCAATAAAGATATATCGTGGTCTGAACTGAAATCGGCAATAGAGAACCAAAAAACCAACAAAGCCCCAGGCCCTGACTAACTCCCAGGAGAGTTATATAAAATAATTGCAGGACAGATTGTACCATTTATGTTGGAAATTTTTAATGAAGTATAATTGGCAGCTAAGATGCCGGACTCATGGAGGGAAGCATTGATTTCATTGATCCCAAAGGAGGATTCTGAACCCAGATATATGAACAATTATAGACCGATTTCACTATTAAATACCGATTACAAAATATTTGCCTCCATTATAGCTAATAGACTTAAAAGAATATTAAGTTTATATATACATGAAGATCAAAATGGATTTCTCCCGACTAGACAGATTAGCAACAACTCAAGAACAGTATTAGATATTTTAGAATTTTATGAAGCTCACCCCAAGAAACAGATTGCACATATGTTTTTAGATGCTGAAAAGGCCTTTGATAATTTAAATTGGCAATTCTTAATACAAAAAATATATAATTTGAAATTAGGCACCAAACTTGAAAATATTATAACAACTATTTATGACACACAACAGGCCAATATTATAGTAAATGGGGAATATACCAGTTCAATAAAAATAGAAAAGGGAGTTAGACAAGGCTGCCCGCTCTCGCCCCTGCTCTTCATATTCACATTAGAAACATTACTAATTAAGATTAGACAAAATTCAGAGATAAAAGGACTCAAGATTAAATCAGAAGAATACAAAATACAAGCATTTGCTGATGATTTGGGTTTTTTCATTGAGGACCCAATTGAAAGAGGACATAAATTGATTACAGAAATAGAACAATTTGGAGCGGTAGAAGGACTTAAAATTAATAGGAAAAAAACAAAATTAATGACTATAAACTTAACAGAAAAGCAGAAAAAAGAACTAGAAGAAATTATGGGAATACAAGTGACAAAGAAAGTTAAATATTTAGGAATATGGTTGACAGCACATTGTAAGGCGCTTAAAGAAAACAACTATGATAAGTTGATGTTTCAGATAAAGAAGGATCTAGAATTATGGGGCATTGTTTTGGATGAAGCTGAAGTATTCATTGATAGTTCAGACATTGCAATATAATTTTATATACTATACTTAGTTCAAACCAAAGGCAGCGTAGTTCTAGGTTGTCTAGGTCTAAAATTATGTCAAATCTGGTGACATAAGGTATTGTGCTACAAGTAGAGGAGTGGAGGATTCTTCTCAAAAAATATTTCTGGACTTTCTCAATTGTATTAATATCAGATATGTAATGTGGGTTCCAGACTGATGAGCTTTATTCAAGTATTGGTCAAGCAAATGTTTTGTATGCTCTAGTTAGTAGTGTGATATTACCAGAGAAAAAGCTATGCAGGATTAGGTTAACAACTCTTAATGCCTTTTTGGCTTCATAGTTACAGTAGGCTCTAGCACTTAGATCATTAGAGATGAGTACTCCAAGGTCTTTGACAAAAATTTTGTTATCAACAATGTCTTGACTATTCATATTTTATTTTATTTTATTTTTTTGCCAATATGTAAAATAGAGCATTTATTTGTTGAGATTTGAAGATGCCATTTGTTTGATCATTCTGACACATAGTCGATGTCTTTTTGGAGGGTAGCAGTGTTGTCAATGGTGTTGAATAGCTTTACATTGTCAGCAAAGAGAATGCAGTTGCTCTTAATATAATCACAGAGGTCACTAATATAGAGTATGAAGAGAGTTGGTCCTAGAACACTGCCTTGGGGGACACCACTGTTGACAGGTACAGGATTTGATAGGACACTCCCAATTTTGACCATTTGTTGCCTGTCTGACAGGAATGCTTCTATCCAGTTATGCAGGTATCTAAAGATACCATAAGACCTTAGTTTTAGGAGTAGTTTGTCCTGTACCATTGAATCAAAAGCTTAACAGAAGTCTATGTAAATTGTGTCAATTGCTTCACCTTGATCAAGTTGTGTAGTCCATGTTTTTATAGTGCAAGAGTTGCAAGTTACAGGACAGTTTCCTTCTGAAACCAAACTGTTTTTTAGAGAGTAAGTTGTTTGTCTCTAAGTGGAGGATAATGGATTGGTTAATAATTGATTCCATGACTTTACAGGTGACACAGCATAAAGAGATTGGTCTGTAATTTTCAATTAGGCTGGGGTCTCCCTTTTTGAAGATGGAGATGACCGTGGCTTGTGACCATAGTTTTGGCAAGGACCAGAGTCCTGAAAGATTTTTCAAAGATTATGCTTAGAGGTTCGGCTATGGCAGTGAATAGCTTTTTTAAGAAGTAGGCACAAACTCTGTCCGGTCCAATAGATAAAGATGGTTTTAGATTGCGTAGTGGTTTTTCAACATTGTCTTCTGTAAAATTGATATGTATTAGATCATTGTAGTTGTCTGTGGTTCGACTGGGAAATATTGGGCATGATATGATCTGTTGCTGTTTACAAATACTGAGCCAAAGAATGCATTTGTTCTCTTGAGAGTTATATGTTTGCTTGCATTACTTGTTTTCATTGTGCTTAGGAAGTTATACTAAACCATTATGTAATAAAGATTGGTGTCAGATTTGTATTTCAAAATTTCAGTTAAACCCTTTACATTGTCAGATATTTGTGGAATTCTTTCAGTGATTTGATAATTTTCTACAAATGATTGCATCTCTAAATTACTCACCTTTCTTCCAATTACTTTAGTAATTTGCTTATCTTGCTCTTCTTTTATATCTTCCTTTATAATGTTTTATATCATTTATATCTTCCTTTATAATGTTCTAAATTTAGAAGTTCTAAAGCAGTATCTGGCCCATGGGGCCATCCTGGAAATAGCAAAGGACCACCCTGCAGTGTCTCTGCTAGCAGCCTCCTGCGGCCAGGTTTTGGCATGGACAGCCTCCTATAGCACTCTGCCAGCCAAACAGGCTGTGGGGGCCTCCAGAGGCCTCTCCCAGTCTATTTCTTGCCAAAATGGGGCTGCATCCAGCCTTCTGGGGCTCCATTCATCCTCCAAAGGCCTATCCAGACCTGTTACAGGCTGAAATGGAGCCTCTGTGGGCCATATTTGGCCCTCCCCACCCCATTTTTCATGGCTTTTCTGCACTTTCTTTTCTAAGAGCTCCAGAAGAGGCAGAGAGCCAAAGTCTTTTATTAAGAACCCCATGAAGTTGTAATGGCAGAGAAGCCATCAACAAAGATATCCTACAACAAAGAGATGAGATGTCCATTGTGGCTGCCATGAAGCTGGGATAACCAAAGAAAGAAATGTGCTGGAACGGTGTGATTGGATCTGGGTGAGATGATTTTCAACTTTTACATTAGAAAATAATACCAAAGAAAAGAACTCTAAAAAGATACACTCTTTAATGTCCTAAAAAAAAGCAGTGAATAAATACCTAGAGAAAGACTGCAGACTTGAAAGAAAGTGATCCTAAGGCAGAATATAAAATTCTTTAAAATACAGAAAGAATGGACTTGAATATTTTATGGGCTGTATCTTGAAAAAGCATTTTAAAATGCTGGGAACATTTGGTTGGTTTTGGGAAAAACTTGCTTGAATAATACTGGAAAATGATTTTTTTTGCTTTTAAATCGGATTAACATTGAATACATAGGCAATAGTGCCATCTTCTGGTGAAGGAAAGGAACTACACTGTATTTTTAAAAGTCTGGAAATGTCCTCTAAGACATCTGGGAGACTGTTTTGCTTTCTTTTTTCTTTCTTTTCTTTGGAAAATATCTGATATCTATTTGCTTTATAGCTAAGAAGAGGAAATATTTGAGAGTTTTGAAGATTGCCAAGTAGGGTGGCTTACAAATACCCTGAAACTATTACTGAAATTAAAGAGTTGACTAAATGACTTATGAAGATATGGTGAAACCTATTGGACTATAAATGTTGTCTGATAACTGCATAAAAAATGGAAGAAGGAAATATAAAGGAAAAAAGACTTACTAGAAAATTTGGAAGAAGTAAACTGACTGTTGGAGGACTATAAAGAATAGTAAAGACAGATAAATACTGTCCATCCCGAGGAATTATCTTGGGACTGAGAGAATTGTTTTAATACTGGCTTTTTGATGCTACAGACAATAGGGAGTTTAGGTCTCTTGTAGATTATTTAGTAACTTTGTGACAAATTAAAATAAAACAAAATAGCTCAATACGAATATACTGTATTTCAAAAAGAAGTATTATTGATGTTGCAAAGTATCCATAAAACCATAACAAAAAGAATTATAATTGATGTTGCAAAATATCCATAAAACCATAACAAAGTATCCATGAAACCACAGGGAAATAAAGGATTTGATACATGATATAGTTGTGAGACCAAAAAAAGCTCAGCAATAACAATGGAAAACAAACAGGCAATCCTGGAAATAGAAGAGAAAACAGAAAAAAGAGAGGAAATAGAGCTGATAAAACAACAAATGAATCAAAAAGAAAGGAGAAGGCAGAGACAATTAAAATGGATGAAATAGACAAAGCAGATTATACAATAAGAGCTCAAAAAATAGCATTAGAGAAATTAAAAGACATTCCAGAAGTGGGGATAGAAATACTGATAGAAGTAGTGAAGGTTTGGCAGCAAGAGATAGAAGTAGAAATATAAGAAATACTTACATTAAATATGAATGATATATGGAGATATAAAATACCAAGGGAGGAGTATGGAAAACATGCAAAAAAATCAGTAAGAATTGAAATACTAAAATGAGAAAGAGAGGATGGATAAAAATAGAATACTTATTAATATTTACACCCAGAAGACTTAGTGGTTGAAATTAGAAAGAAGGAAAATATTGATATGTATATTCTTAAATAACCTGTTAAAACTAGTATGTGGATGACAAGATCAGAAGTTTAAAGATGATGGTATTGTATATACTTAAATAGTGTCATTATCATTATTAGTAATGTATAGTAAAATGTGAATAATTAAATGATGAAGGATTATATACATGGTGGAACAAATGCTACAATTTCAACAATCTTAATTGTAATATCTATAATGTTACTATAATTACAGGAGTTTGATTAATGCTACCTTAGACAAAATCCCAAGGGAGAAACATGGGAAATATTTTGAAAATCAACAAGAATTGGAACATTCAAGAGATGATGGATAAAATCAGAATATCTACTAATATAAAATTTGTGTTGTTAAGATTTAGAATAAAGATAAAAATTAGAAAGGGGGGAAATATTATTATGCATATTTCTATGTAATATTTAAAAGCAATATGTAAAAGAAAGGATTAGAAGAAAAATAAGTATATTATTTATAATGTTATTATAATATGAGGATGATTAATGTAACTAAGATTTCCAAAAGTGTCAATATTATTACTATTATTTGGCATCAAAGCTAAGGATGCCCAGATGTCACACTGTTGATATATTCAATATTTATATATGTTCAAAAATAAAAAAAAATTATACCAAAAAGAAAAACAGATTCCAAAATGGCTGCTTTTTCAACAATGAAGAGATTGCATCTCCCCTTAATTGAATTGAATGGCTCATTAGCTGCTCCAAAGCAGAACTTTTGGGGCCTGTATGGAGGATCTTGTGGGGTAATTTTAGGACTCTCTCTAACTCAGGAGAGTCATATCAACTAAAGCAGTGGTTCCCAAACTTTTTAAGTCCACTGCCCCCTTGGTGCTACAATCTCATCCTCAGTGCTCCCGACCCAGGGGTGGGATTCAAATTTCTGTGGGCATGGCCTAATTTGAGGGTGTGGCTTGCTGGTTATATGACTGGGTGGGTGTGGCCAGGCAACTGGCAAACCAAATACAAGTTGTCCTCACTTAATGGCCAGTTGTTTAGCAAGTGTTCTAATTTATGACTGGCCTCCCAAGAGCTACTTGACCTGTTTTTGGAGTTTTGACAGCTTTAGATCAGGGGTCTAAATCCCACCCCTGCCTGTGTGTGAGAGAGAGAGTGAGAGAGAGAGAGGTTGGATCAGATCTCTCTCTCTCTGTCTCCCACTAATGCCAGAAAGCCACCGTCAGTCAAAATTCATATTAGTGGTCTCCAGGATTTAAAATTATGTGTTTTATGGTCCCTGAGATCCAAAAGTTTGGTGACCCCTGAACTAAAGGGATGAGCCTGAGAGAGGGAAAGAGAGAGAGAAAAGAAAGAGAGAGAGAAAGAGAGGAAGAAAAGAAAGAGAAAAGGGAAAAAAAAGGGACAGACAAAGAAGGGGGGATGGAAGGAAGGGACAGAAAGAAAAAGAAATAAAGAAGAGAGAGAGGAGAAAGATAATGAGATAACTATTCTAGTCCAATCACCTGCTCCAGCAGGGTTAGAAGGGACTCTGTGTGTGTGTGTGTGTGTGTGTGTGTGTGTGTGTGTGTGTGTGTGTTCTTGTAATTTACCAGTACATTTTGGTTTTGCATTCTTCAGAATTGGCACTGTAATACATTGGGGAAAAGTAATTTTTAAGGTGAGATCTGGTGCAATGGATCCTATTTAAAGGTTCAACAAAATGTGAGAGCTTGCTGATAGTCTTGACCATGTTTTGTCACAAAACCTTTAATTGAAGCCAAAGAGGTTTCAATGTGAAAAAGAGCCTCAGTCTAAACTAGGCCTCATTCAATCTGATGCA
>BLBF01000070.1:2610407-2641772 GCA_015471245.1 Laticauda colubrina
CCGTGAGGAGGATCATGGAAGCTTGCTGCATGGTGGTGAGAAGTACCTGGAACCTGTTGGCCAGGATGCCAAAGGCGTTCTCCATCACCCGCCTTGCCCTGGACAGCCTGTAGTTGAAGATCCTCTCTTCACGGGTGAGGCATCTGGAAATGGAGGGCTTCATGAGGTAGGTTCTGAGGGAGAAGGCGTCATCCCCCACGATGAAGTAGGGCACATCTTGTGTGTCATTGGGCAGGTGGTATGGATCTGGGAAGCCCAAGATGAGGTTGCGTTCCAGCCCCTCCTTGAGGTGACTGGCATAGTATACCTGGCTATCTGAAGCAGACCCATTGCCTGAAGCATCGATGTACATGAACTTGTAGTCAGCATTGACCATGGCAAAGAGGATGATGCTGAAGAAGCCCTTGTAGTTGTGGTAAGTGGACCCTGTGTTGGCTGGAGCTTTGCAGGCCACGTGCTTCCCATCTATGGCTCCAACGGTGTGGGGGAAGTTCCACTTATGATACCACTGCTCTGCAACTATTTTCCAGGCTTCTTCAGTGGAGGGGCACTGGAGGAGCTCCTCCAGGTATTCTTCAATGATGGCCTGCCCCTCTTCTCTGACCACTTTGCTGATGGTGTTGTGTGGCACCCTCCAGGCGTACTGCATGTTCCTGTACATGGTCCCAGAGCCAGGTGGTGCAGAGTCAGTGCCACCTTCAGTCCAGGGTCCAGGCTGGGCCAGAAGTTGGGGTTTGCCTTGGTCAATCTGGGTCTTAGCCACTCCACAACTTCGTCAGCTACACCATCAGCTTGTCATATAGTCCGTAATCTGCTCTTCTGGCGATCCATCTTCAGACCCAGACACTTCTTGGACGCCTCATTTTCTTCCAGTAGAACAGGTGAAAGAGCCTGTAGAGGGCTTCGCACTGTTGTAGAATGATGGTGGCTACCAAAAGGAGTGTGCGACCATCTATGGTGGAGATGACTGGATTCTGTGGAAGAGCAAGAGCAAGATGAAGGCTGAAGCGGTCTGCACAACAGGGCTGCTGCACTGAAAGTGAGATCCAGGTGATTTCTCCCCCTTTTTATCGGAAATATTGTTTTTCCACTAGGTGTCCTTCCACATACTCCAGGCATCTGAGATACATCCCCTATATTAATGTTTTTTTCCATTTTAATGCTTTATATGTGAGTTGCATCTGCTTTCATCCTTTCTACGTCTGTGCTACTAACGCTGCGTGTCCGTTCCACATCCGTTTTGCTTCCTCCCTGTGTCTGTTTTCCGCTGGAGCATATGTGAGTTGCGCGGATGCGCAGCCGATGCCTAGCAGATATAGGGGATGCATAACGGATGATGACGGACGCATAACGGATGTTCCCTGTATGCGTAGCGGATGTAGAATGGATGCATTGGATACTTCATCCACTCAAAAAGTTTTGTGCAGCTCAAAACTTTTTGAACGGATGAAATCTCTGTATACAGATGCTGGAAGGATAAAGAGTATGAAGAATGGATGCAGTGACTACAGAACGGATGCATCGCATTAACCAACGGATGGCAAGTGTTTCTCTCCGTTTTACATCCTCTTTCCATCCGTTGGTGCAGTGTGATATGGGCTTTAATTACTTGAGGCTTGGGACGAAAGGCAAGTGCCTGTCCTGCCTGGAATGAATAAAAGAGATGCAAAAAGAATTTGCAAAAAGTGGGCTTTATTGCGAGATGACACAGGAAGACAAATTTGGCCTGATAGCGGTACTTTAGATCATAAAACCCTAAAAGCACTTAGAACACACATTAAACCCAACCAAATACCCTATTGGTACTGCTGGGCTGAAATGGCTAGGACAAAAAACCTGATTGAGGGAAAAGATCAGGAAAAACCTGAAACCCATTCCCTGGATGAACAAACTAAGGCACGGTTCATGGCTCCCCTTTTAAACAGACCTGTGCAAAATAGGGGATAATTAAAATACATTTATACCCACACTCCCTTCTCTGCCTCTGATTTAGTCATCTGGAAAAAAGATACCCCAGCCTTCAGGGCTGATCCCCAAACAGTAATTCAAACCCTGAAGTCAATCATAGACAGCCACAATCCATCTTGGGGTGACATGACCCAACTGCTACAAATCTTTCTAATGAAAGATGAGCTATTAAAACTATTTGAGAAAATTGAACTAATAGCTAAACTACCTACCATCCCTGGACAGGCAGCCCCAGCCCGCATCGCATGGCCAGTACATCGCATGGCCAGTACATCGCCCTAACTGGGACTACAATGATACCAATCATTGGGATGAATACACAAGAGCAAAAAATAACTTATTAGAAGCCTTAGAAGAAATTGGAAAAAAGCCTCTAAATTGGTCTGAATTCAAAGAACCATGCAAAGGGAAAAAGAAAACCCTGATGCTTTTTGGGTCCACCTATCAGAGACAGCTGTTGCATATGCCCATCTAGACCTTAGCTGCCTCAAGGACCAGAGGATTTTAGCCTCAGCCTTTGTGGATCAATCCACCTTAGATATTAAACAACATTTCCATCACTTCATTTCTAATTGGGCAACTTTCAACATAGCAGAGTTGCACAGGATCGCTAACTTTGTCTATGACCAAAGAGACAAGTTGAAAGAGGAAGAGAAAGAGAGAAAAAAATGAATAGAAAAACAGGAACACCTGAAAATGTTTGCTGTAGTGCAACATAATGCCAGACAAATGCCTGGTAGAACTTCTTATAATTCAAAGAAATGCTTGCATTGCGATAAAGTAGGATGGTCGCAAGGCAGATGCCAGCATTGCTATAGGTACGGACAGGAAGGGCATTTTAGCAGGCAATGTAGGCAACACCCCTCCTGCAACCGGTATCAACCACCACCTAGAAACACGAGACCACACAATTTTTCAATTCATTACACTGAGCAACAAAGTTTCAGTCACCAGACACCACCCAGGGTTCCCTTTCCTCCAATAAACACTAACAATACACATCAATGGGAGCAAAAGAGAGACCATGAGTTACCCTCTTCTTGACTAGAACATGACAATGAAAGTACTAAATTCCTGGCTACCTTTAACGGACTAGCTATCCCCTTAAGAAATGGCCCAGAAGGGGAACCCATTGTTACTGTTCTTATTGGAGGAAAGAAATACAATTGCTTGGTTGATACTGGAGCCACCTCCTCATTAATTACTGAACCACCATATAAAGCTGCAGTGGCTGAAGGGGCTCAAGATAACATAAAGGGAGTGGGAGGGAAAATAATCCCTGTAGAATTTACCCACAACATACCAGTAGAACTAGGATCTTTCACAATAGACCATGCATTCACTATTTGCCCCCAGTCGCCACTATCCCTGTTAGGAAGGGATATTCTCTGTAAAATGGGAGCTACCATAACATGTGGCAAACAGGGGCTGCAATTAGAAATCTCAGGAAAAGGGACGCTGAAAAGAATCATGCTGATAACCAACAACAGGGGGCTTCATGAGGATTTAAAAAGCCTACCACCCTCCTTATGGGCTGGGACACATCAGAGGTGGGACTACTTAAAGGAGCAATACCAGTTATATCCAAGTAAAACAGGGGCCATCTCCATGCGTGCCCCAATACAAAATCCCTGCAGAAGCAATTCTCCCTAAAAAGAAATTAATCCAAGCATACCTAAAATAGGGAGTTCTCATTAAATGTACCTCTCCCTGCAACACCCCCATTTTTCCTGTAAAGAAATCTACACTAGATAAAGATGGAAACCCCATCTTTAGATTTGTTCAGGATTTGAGGATCATAAATGATCATGTGATACCTAGAGCCCCTATAGTGCCTAACCCATCCACTATAATCACTGAAGTCCCAGCCTCAGCCACTAACTTTTCTGTCATTGATTTGTGCTCTGCCTTTTTTAGTATTCCCGTAGATCCAGCATCCCAATAGCTATTTTCCTTTACCTGGCAAGATCAACAATATACTTGGACTCGATTGCCACAAGGTTATACTGAGTCCCCCACCCTATTTTCACAAATATTAAAGGCAGACCTCTCCTGCATCTCCCTACCATATCAGTCTTCCTTAATCCAGTATGTTGATGATTTATTGTTAGCATCTCAAACTGAGCTAGCATGTAAAACAGATACCCTGTATTTACTCAAAGCCCTGGCAGAAAGAGGTCACAAAGCCTTTCCCTCCAAATTGCAATATTTAAAACAAGAAATAACATATATGGGCTATATTATTGCACCAGGAATTAGAAAACTGGCCCCTAATCGAGGAGAAACTATTTTAGCCATGAAACCACCCCAAACAAAACATCAAGTAAGAGCTTTACTGGGAGTATGGGGCTTCTGCTGCCCATGGATCCCCTCATTTGGTGAATTAGCCCAACCACTCATTCAATTAATAGGCAAAAACATGCCTGACCCCATTGATTGGTCCAAATCTCTGGACAAAACACTTCAGACCATCAAACAAACCCTAGCATCAGCCCCAGCACTCGGGCTACCTGACTATAGGAAACCTTTTACTTTATTCATCCATGAGAAATTAGGTGTTGCCTCTGGTGTTCTAACACAGCCTTTTGGACACACACCGGCCAGTTGCTTATTATTCTGTACCCCTAGATCCAGTAGCTCAGGGCACTGTCCCCTGCTTATGAACTGTGGCAGCTACAGTTGAACTGGTGAAACGATCCAAAGATTTGGTACTAGGGCATCCTCTACTGGTAAAAGTTCCCCATGAAGTTTTGGCAATTCTCTTAAAGATCCAGACACAAGCCTTTACTCAGCAGCATTTGGCTCAATATGAAGCTGAACTTTTTACCTCTGATCACATTACATTTGAAAGATGTAATACTCTAAACCCAGCTACCCTGCTCCCCACAGAACAGGAAGAAGGCAATCTCCGTGATTGCCTCCATTTAGTGCATGATGCTGACCTACCCCTCTCCGATCTAACAGATATCCCACTACAAAACCCCGACTTGGAACTTTTTACAGATGGTTCCTCCTACATGCACCAGAACAAAAGAGCAGCTGTAGTCTCTCTACAAGAAATGATTTGGGCTTCCCCCCTTCCTCCTTTCCATAGTGCCCAAGCAGCTGAGCTTATAGCCTTAACGAAAGCCTGCGAAACTGCTAGAAACCGATCTACCAACATCTATACAGACTCCAAATATGCTTTTGGAGTCTGCCATGCGACAGGAGCCCGATGGAAACAATGGGTTTTTTTAACTTCAGCAAGACAACAAATAGTACATGCATCATTAATAGCCAAACTTTTAGAGGCCATCCAATTACCACAAGCGCTAGCAGTCATCCATTGTAAAGCCCATGAAACAGATGACTCTACAATAACAAAAGGAAACCAATATGCAGATGCAACAGCCAAATGGATGGCCACCAAACCTCTACCTCATACCATCATCACACCAGCTTTGACAACAACACCAGAAATATCATACACGCAATTTCTAGAAAAAGGGGAATCTGACCAATGGGAAAAGAAATTTTCAGCAGTTTTTAACCAAGGATTTTGGAGAGTCCCCGATGGCAGACCTACAGCCCCACGACGTCTCCTTAGACTAATCTGCCAAAGATTACATACAAAGGGACATTGTGGTACACAAGCTATGGTGGATGCCATCAGAAGGGTATGGCATGCACCTGGAGCCTATAGTGAGGCTACCAGAATAGCCACAACATGCCAAGCCTGCCAAGCAAATAATACCACCTCCAGAAAAACAATTCATGAAGGAGGAAGACCCTGGGCACAGAAACCATTTGAAAAGATCCAGATGGTTTATATACAACTATCAAAGGCAAATGGGTATCAATATGCTCTTGTCTGTAAGGACCAACTAACTCATTGGGTAGAGGCCTTCCCACGCCGCCATGCTACTGCTCTAGAAACTGCCAGGCACTTCCTTAAGGATATTCTGCCTAGGTTTGGAGTGCCCACCATTCTGGACATGGATAGGGGAAAACATTTTATAGCCCAAGTACTCACTCATATATTTCAGGCTCTCGGCATTACCCAAAACCTCCATGTATCCTAATCTCCCACTTCCTCTGGAGACATGGAGAGAGCTAACAGGGAGATAAAAACCCTACTGGGTAAACTTTGTCAGGAGACACACCTCTCCTGGCCACAAGTGCTCCCAATTGTCCTCTTTTATCTCAGAACTACACCAAGACAGGACATAGGTATTTTCCCCTTTGAAATCCTTTTTGGTCGGTCTCCTGATACCTTACAAGGTCTCGACCCTCATTCCCTCTGCCTAGATAGGGGGGATATGGTTCTCTCTCCTTATCTTGCAGCCCTGCAAAAGTGACTACAGACCCTCTGGACTCAGACTGCACTGACGCAGACCTTACCCTTGGAAGAAGCCCTGCATCCATATGAACCGGGAGATTGGGCGTGGATCAAGTTCTTCACCAGAACCTCACCTCTACAACCCAGGTGGAAAGGACCCTATCAAGTTTTACTGACTACTCACACTGCCATTAAGATCGCAGAACGAGACTCTTGGATACATTGGACACATGCAAAGCCAGCAGTCATAGACCACAGCCAAACTCCACCACAATCAATCCCACCCATCAAACTCAAGAAAAATTCAGACACAGATCAATGGACTCTTGCAGCATTCTTCAACACCACTGAACCAAACAACTCTGAGGAACCAAGGGCAATCACTGAATTACACAAAACTGGACTCCCAGTTGCTGAGTTTTAGCACTCTTATTTTTTTTGTACATATTTTTTATTTTTCTTCTGCATTTTTTTCTTCCTTTTTTTGTATGTTTTTTTTTAAACAAAGAAGAGACTTTTATAATTTTTGATACTTGACCTATACTTTTACCTTTTTCACATTGTACGAATAAAAAAATAAGAGGGGGGGCAGAAAAGAATCTAGCAATGGGAAACATGAAATGTAATATATACTGTTTGTTATTATTTTCTGTAACAATTGTAATACTTGTAACACAAGCAACTGAATTCCTGGAACCAAAGCTTATCCCAGAGAAAGGAAACATATCGGAATATTTAGCAAAAGAAATACTCAACACTACTAACTTTTCCCTAGCAGGAGGGAAATCAGTCAAGGATATCCTAACTACATGCTTAATGGGAGTAGGAATGAGGCCACATAACATCATTAACTACACCACATTTAGAAACCTTCCTGACTCCTACAAAAGCATTTTTAGCTGTGGCCACTCTACAAAAACCAAGGACAAAACCATGTATGTCCTACACATTGCTGCAGTAACCACCTCTGAGAAATGCTTTAATGTCACTGGGTGTAGCTCACCTAGGGTCACAAAATGCACCAGTCTTAGCAATACAGACCTAAAATGCAACTACACAGAGACCATATCATTTTCATATAGTTATCTGAAGCTCCCACCCAGATGGTTTTCCTGTGTGGCTTAAAAGTCTACTCATACCTTCCTTCAAATGCCACAAATGGCCCCTGCACCTTAGGAAGATTAACCATGCTTATGCCATCCTTACAGAGATGACACAGGAGAGCCTTCCAAACCCTAGACTCAGACTGTGACTCCAAAATCTCCCTTCCCACCAAAACAGAATACATCTCATTGGCAATATCCTTGGTAGAGGTACCTGGATTGGCAGTGCGAAATTCTAAAAATTTGAACAGACTAGCATGTACCCTGGCAAAAAGTTTGAATTCGAACTCCCATGCCCTGGATGCCCTTAACAGAGAACTGAGGGAGGTCAGAGAAGCCACTCTGGAGAATAGGGCAGCAAGAGACTTTCTTCTCTTGAAGCATAACTATGGCTGCGAAACACTCAAAGGGATGTGTTGCTTCAATCTGAACGAAACCTCAGAACTCGTAGGGAGGGACATCCACCAATTGAAAGAGCTAGTTGAAAATATTGGTCAGGAGCAATCATTCCTGGACTTTTCATGGCTCTTCTCATGGATGCCAGATTTCCATTGGCTAAAAATCCTCATAACAATCACAGTCACCATTTGTGTCTTTGGGGCCCTCATGTGTTGCCTCTGTAGGTGCATACCACCTTACCTCAGCTGCTTAAAGGCCTGTATTCCCTCTAAAGGGAGAAAATTAAAAAAGGGGACAGGCAGCTATGATGATTGTTAAGCCTGGGTTTCCCAACCAGGGTTAGGTAGACAAGCTAAACAGAATGTGCAGCGTTAGTCAGATAGGCACACAGATAAATGAGTGAGCTAAGCTTGTATGTTTATTAACATACAGTAAAAATAACAGATATGCTTGTGCTATCAAGAATATATTTTATTCTAGTATAAGTTTATGGCATAGTCAAATAACAGTCCAATAGTCATTTACCATGTAGTCAGTCCATTCAGGGATATTCAGTTAGCAAAGTCCATGTAGAATATCCTATGTCAGTTCACTTACAAAATCAGTCCTTTGTTGTCTCTCCCGTTCGAGCAATGCAGTCTTGATTCCAAGCAGTAATCAGGAATCATCAAAGCCAGAGAGAGAGTAAGCAAGCCGTAGTCTTGCTACTTTTATATTGTTTTCTTAACCACTCCTTTAATTGCTATTTCACAGTTAAAGCTGGATACACTCTAACATACACTAACTATGATTCATAGTTATTATTTCACCTAAACCAATTAGGGTAAACAATGTTATCCCTAACAATGATGATCCAGATTGATCAAGAATACCAAGTATACCAAGACATTAAATCAGAAATCACCCCTTAGGAGAAAAAAAAATGAGGGATTGTCGAAAGGGAACTTCATGAGGACAGTGGTGTCACCCAGAAAGGAAAAAGCCCAAAGGGAACATCAGGCCAGCCAGAAAACAAACTTGCATAGGAAAAGAAATCTAATAAAACAAATTGAATGGAGCCCCCTAGACAAAAACCAAGTAATTTAGAACATACCTAATCAGCCAAACAGACAGGAATTACAAATAGAAGATTACAACAAAAAAGCCATTAAAACTAAAAGAAATTAGAGAAAAAACCAATAATACAAACAAGCTGCCCCGCAGAGTTTATTTTCGCACCTTGTTAAGTTTGCCTTCTGGTGAAAAAAATAAACCCTGACAGGATTTTAATGTCTAAACCTTAAACATTAAACACGAAATGAACATTTATACACAAAGGGAGAAAAAAGGTATAAAAACCTGAGAACTTATCATTCAAAGTTAGCTAGCTAGCTAGCCCCAGGAACTCAGGCATGCTGTTTCTAGCCTTCCTGAAAATAAAAAGATCCAGCTTTCAAGCAGTTGTCTGTATCCTTGCACCAGAGTTCTCCCAGCAGGAAAATTGGAACCTTCAGAGAAAGGCATTTTCAGACTTTCTACACTTCGCAACACACCCTAATCGGCCAAACTGCATACTTTGTCAGTCTCTCCCACTCTTTCAAGACACATCCCTAATGGTCAACCACTGAATTTTGCAGAACTTGTTCAATTCAGCCATATGCCTGCAGCACTATCTACAAGGTCAAGTACTGAATTTCGCAGAATTGTTATGTTCAGTTACCTGTTTGCAGTGCACCCTAGTGGAAAAAGTGAATTGCATGGAAAACCACTACATTTTCCAAATTTATCTTTTACCAATTTGAAGCATGGAAACTTTTTCAGCCATGACAAATGTCCCTGAAGTACTAGAGAACTCGAACCCTCCACCCTCCCCAGATGTAAATGTGAAGCCTGGTTTCCAAAACCCTCATCTGGACATTCAAACCTTCGAAGTCATGGTGATACCTCAGAAAACCTATAACTCAGAAAGAGTAAGAAGCTTACCGAACCCATAGAAGAACACTTGAGGAACGATTGGAAGAAGCAATAATGCCACCAGGCAGACTCATGGTTGGAGCTAGAGGACATCTTTGATGCCCCAAGCTGCCTCCTGAGAGAATATGCACATTGCAAGTTGACCTTGATGCCCTTCTCACATGGTGGAGAAACAACGAAGACAAGCTCAAGTCCATCCAATCAAGACTAGGTGACCCAAAACTCCAAGCACACATCCAATGTTTTGAGGAGCTTCACAAAGAATGCAAAGAAAACATTCAGGAAAGCAAACAGCCTCCAGGCAGAGCTCCTCGATATGATTCAAAATGAACAAGGATCAAGGCCACTTCTGACATTGATCTTTAATCACTAGAAGCTTCTTCTTGCCGTTCAAAGAAAGCCTCCTCCCTCCATCCCAAACCAGCTAGATCACAAGCAAGTCCCAGTGTCTCATACCAATTCTCTGCTGCCAGCTCTCAACATCCTTCCAGAGCTTCGTCCCATCACAGTGACACATCTAAGGCCTCCAAAGCAACAAGTTATGCTGACCAGACTGCAGCAGCTGAGGTAGAAGCTGCTGTAGCAAACGCAAATCTATGCACCACAAAGGATGTAACACACTAGAAGGTGGCAGTGACAACTCAACAGGCAGAAATAGTGGCTCAATAGGCAGAAATGGCCAAAGCGCAGACCAAATTGGAGTTGGCCGAATGGCAAAGAGACTCTGCAACAAAGATGGCATGGGCCTCAGCATGGCAGAAGATGGCTGACAACGCCTTCTTCAACTTCAACCTCAAAGACTTGGGAGAAGAGAGTGCAAAGACATGGGTCAAGACCTACATGGATGAGCAGCACTCATTATGAAACGAGCAGGTGGAACCGGCACAGTTAGTTTGCAGTCTCCCAGAACCAAGGGATTGAAGGAGAGAATCTCATCCACTGACTTTACATACCTATCACAAAACTGATGTCGTAAGACCTAAGACTCGAGACTCTCTTCCCAAAGATATCAAACCTAAGCCTACACCTCCAGTCCTTGAGAGCGAGTGAATTAACCTAGCAGTTGCTACGCAGATTTCTCAACAGAGAGACATACCTCAAGTGACAACTGCCACACTCAATCCACAGGCAGTAGCATTCCTACCACACCCTCAAGGCAACTCTAATGCAGATATGGGGCAAGACAAATACCCGCAGCAAGAGATACCACCTGCTCGTGTGTTAACAGATCACAACCTCCTCATAAAATGCTCTGAGGAGAACCACAAACCATCTACTACACATTCCCTCGAGCCATAATGCCATAGTACGAGGATGCTGATAGCAACATGCACCCAGGCACTGATCCACCACTGCAGATATCTTGTAGCCCTCCTTTGAACAAGAAGCCTCAGTGTGCTACAGAACCACACCCAGAGGCAGTGGTGAGTATCAATTGCATTGCAGTGTGCAATGGAACACCAACCCCTCGCTCATGTCATCAGATCTCCTTAGCCAAAGTCTACCCGGATGGATACCCAGAAGAAGCAGTGAAGATGTATGCAATACTGGATCCTCATAGCGATCACTGAGA
Source organism: Laticauda colubrina (assembly GCA_015471245.1). Taxonomy (NCBI): domain Eukaryota; kingdom Metazoa; phylum Chordata; class Lepidosauria; order Squamata; family Elapidae; genus Laticauda; species Laticauda colubrina. Next base: position 2,621,722 of record BLBF01000070.1, read on the forward strand.
TCTGCATTCTTTGACTTCTTTGATGTTCAGAAGGAAGAAGTGCACTTCATAATATCGACGTGCACCACACCAAGCCGTACAATGGGGAGAGAAGCTACTGGACTCTGTATAGAGTTATTAGATGGAAGTTCCTAGTTTCTACTGCCACTCATACTGGAATGGAATGGGATACCAGATGACCGCAGCCGCATTGCAACACCAAAGCTAGCTAGCAACATGCCTCATCTGAAGCATATGGCTCATCTATTTCCCGCCCTAGATCCTGAAGCCAAGATTTTGCTCTTGCTGGGATTCGATGCCCCTGATGCCTTAGCACATGCTGAAGTCATCAGAGGCCCGAGATACTCACCCTTTGCCTTCAAGACAGACCTGGGTTGGGGAATCTCAGGACTTGTCAGTGTAAATCACATGCAGACCCCAACCCAGGCAGATGTCTTAGCACCATCCATGCTGACAGCCTTCCAACGCCTTTTAGCACCATCAAAAACAAGAATTCCATTCCATCCTAAAAGACTGCCGGCAACCAGTACACTTTTGCTAGGACACCCTAAATGGCTGTCAGTAACCACCAGACATTCACTAAGATGCTCTACATGGACATATGCTTCAACAACAGCTTCCCCATGGCCTTTGACACCATGGAAGCAAGAGTACCAGTTCAAACCTAAAAGGCCACCAGAAGCGACCACCAGACTTTTACCATTGGTGCCAAGAGTACCTGTCAACTCTAAAAGGCTGCCAGAAGCAACCACCAGACTTTCATCATTGCCACCAAGTATACCTGTACACCCTAAAAGACCACCAGAGGTGACCAGCAGACTTGCACCAAGAGGCTAAACTTGAAGATTGAACCTCAAGCTTTGCATGCTTTGCTTTGTTTGATGCTTTATTGCTATTTACTGTTTCTCTTAGTTATATAGCTAACTGTTTATTTTATCTATGTAGTTATCTGCTTTACTTATATAGTTATCTGCTATCACTCTTTACTGTTTATCTTAAGGCCCTGTCACACTGCCCAGCGGATGCAAAACATTAGTAAAAAGGACACAACGGATGAGAAAAATCTTCCATCCGTTGTTATCCACTCTCAGAAGGGGCAAAAATTTGCATAATCAGAGCGGATAACACGGAAAGGAACGGACGTGGGAAGGACGCAGGGTGGATGGAAAGCGGATGCGGAACGGAAGCCCAGCAGATGGAAGTGGATGGGAGCAGATGGCACATCCGCTAGGCTTCCGGGGGACCTCAGCAAAGCAGACGTGGAACGGATACAGCGGATGCACATCGGACACCGAGCAGATGAAGTGGATGCAGAGCGGAAACCTAGCGGATGCACAGCGGAAGCCTAATGGATGCCTAGCGTTAATTGCACATGTGGGGAGGGTGCACTGCATCAGCCCCGCGGATATAAGGGAAGCAGCTCGGAATCAGGTCACCATTCAGAGGAAAGACCTGCTGCCGGATGGATTGACAGCCTTGCCTGCCCTGCCTGCATCCTTGCCTGCAAGCCTTGCTGCAAGCCTTACAGCCAGCCTCCCTGCCAACCTTGCTGCCTGCCTTCCTGCCAGCCTTGGTTCATGTCTGCCTGCAAGACTTGATGCTGCCTGCCTGCCAGCCTTCCTGCCAGCCTGGGTGCCTGCCTCCCTGCCAGCCTTGGTGCCAGCCTTGGTGCCAGCCTTCTTTCCAGGCTTGGTGCCTGCCTGCCTGCAAGCCTGCCTGCCAGACTTCCTGCAAGCCTTGGTGCATGCCTGCCTGCCAGCCTTGGTGCCTGCCTGCCTGCCAACCTTCCTGCCAGCCTTGGTGCCTGCCTCCCTGCCAGCCTGCCTGCCAGCCTTCCTGCCAGCCTTGGTGCCTGCCTGCCTGCCTGCCTGCCAGCCTTGCTGGCTGCCTCCCTGCCAGCCTCCCTGCCAGCCTTGGTTCCTGCTAGCATCCCTGCCAGCCAGCAACCCCACAACCATGCGGAAGCACAGCAAGCCGCAGCCATCTGCTGCCAGCCCTTGAAAGAGGAACAGGGCTACCATCCCACCCCCTGGCCCTCACTCTGGTTCTGCTGGGGCTTCTGCAGCATGGGCTCGCTCTTCTGGGGCTGGGGCTTCTGGTGCTTCTGCTTCTGGAGGAGCTGATGACAAGCACTCCAGCACCAGCCACCTCCACAGCACCTGGACCCTTCACCCCTGAGACTGAGCGACCAAGAGGAGTGCCAGAGACTCATTTTTGTTTTATAGCTTGTTGTTAATAAAGTCTATTTTTGATTCACACACTTGCTTCATTTCCTTTTTTTTTAATAAAGTCTTGGTGGAAACTTTTAGAAATGGTTTAAGCCTTTGCATGCTTGTGGGATGGGTTAAGATAGCAGTGGGATAGGTTGAACTAGCAGTGGGATGGGCAGGGATACCTTTGGAATGGGTAATAGCTGTGGGATAGATAAACCTCCAGTGCAAGCATTGTGGGACTGGATGGTCCACCCTCCCAGATGCCACACCTCTGGCCCTTTATTATCAATAACAATGTAATCAATCATCCACACATGTCAACATAAACACAACTCTTTATTAAATGCCCTGTTCATTGTAGGCCCACCCAACATCCATGGCCCAATCTCATCCCTGTGATGAGACAGGCTGAAGGAAGCATCCATTAATCATCTATCATCCTGTCTTGCCACTCCACTGCTCCATCTGGAGAGTTGCAGCAGTGTTTCAGGAGTTTGCGCTGCTTCTTCCCTTCACATGAGGCTCTGTTGGGGCCTTGCACATCCTCAGTGTCTATCAGGTTTCGCCCTTGCCTCCATTCCCCAGGCTTCATGTCCCCATTGCCTTGTTGGAGGTCCATGAGCCTGTTCTGCAAGACTGGATAGCGGGTGCGCAGGATGCAGCAAGCTTCCATGATCCTCCTCACAGTCTCTGGGCGATGCTGCATGGTGGTGAGAAGTACCTGGAACCTGTTGGCCAGGATGCCAAAGGCGTTCTCCACCACCCGTCTTGCCCTGGACACCTGTAGTTGAAGATCCTCTCTTCACGGGTACGGCATTTGGAGGTGTAGGGCTTCATGAGGTAGGTTCTGAGGGAGAAGGTGTATCCTCCACGATGAAGTAGGGCACATTTTGCGTGTTCTTGGGCAGGGGTTCTGGATCTGGGAAGCCCGTGATGAGGTTGCATTCCAGCCCACCCTTGAGGTCACTTGCATTGTATACCTGGGCATCTGAAGATGAGCCGTTGCCTGAAGCATCGATGTACATGAACTTGTAGTCAGCATTGACCATGGCGAAAAGAATGATGCTGAAGAAGCCCTTGTAGTTGTGATAAGAGGACCCTGAGTTGGCTGGCGCTTTGCAGGCCATGTACATGCCATCGATGTCTCCAATGGTGTGTGGGAAGTTCCACCTATGATACCACTGCTCTGCAACTTTCTTCCATCCTTCTTCAGTGGAGGGGCACTGGAGGAGCTCCTCCTTGTATTCTTCGATGATGGCCTGCACCACTTCTCTGACCACAATGCTGATGGTGTTGTGTGGCATCCTCCAGCCATACTGCATGCTCCTGTAGGTGGTCCCTGAGGCCAGGTGCCGCAGAGTGAGTGCCACATTGAGCCCAGGTTCCAGGCTGGGCCGGAAGTTGGTGTTTGCCTTTGTCAACCTGGGTGTCAGCCACTGCACAACTTCGTCAAACATGGCTGGAGGAATCCTCCTGAAGTTCTGGAATGCCTGAGTGTCTTCGTTCCTGAGCTCCACCATCAGCTTGTTGTACAGTCCGTCCTCTGCTCTTCTGGCGAACCATCTTCGTACCCAGACGTTTCTTGGCCGCCTCTTTTTCTTCCCGTAGTAGAGTTCACAGATCCTGTAGATGGCTTCGCACTGTTGCAGAAGGATGGTGGCTACCAAAAGGACTTTGTTACAATCCACGGTGGACATGACTGGATGCTGTGGAAGAGGAAGAGTCAGGTGAACACTGCAGGGCTGCTGTTCTGAAAGTGAGATCCAGATGAGTTGCTCCCCCTTTTTATAGGCAGTATAGGTGTCCCTTTGCATCCTCTAGGCATCCTCTAGGCATCCTCTAGACATCCTTAATATCCGAGATAGGTCCCCTCTACGAAGGTTTTTTCCATTTTAAATGCTTTGTTTCCATGCTGCATCCTCTAGGCATCCGTTCTGCATCCATTCCCCATCCGTTCCGCTTCCTCCCTGCGACCGAGCGGATGCGAGTTGTGCAGATGTGGAACGGATGCCTAGCAGATATAGCAGATGCATAACAGATGCAGAATGGATGCCTAGCAGATGCCTAGTGGATGCAGAATGTACAAATTGGATACATTTTCCACGCAAAAGTTTTGAGCAGCTCAAAACTTTCTGAGTGGATGAAATGTCCATAAACGGATGCTGGACAGATAGAGAGGAAGCAAAATGGAGGCAGTGAGTACAGTACGGATACATCGCATTAACCAACGGATGGCAAGCTTTTTTGTCCATTTTACATCCTCTTTGCATCAGAGGTGCAGTGTGCAGTGTGACAGGGGCTTTAGGTAGTTGCTCTTTACTTAGTGGAATTTACAAATCCAGGTGACGAGTGTGCTGTCCAGACAGTTTAGAGTTAATGGGATTTGGAATAGTTAGTTAGGAATTTTGAACTGTCCCCTTAAGGGAATGCATCATGGTAAATGTAATTAAGGTATCCTGGAAAATGTAGTCCATGTCATGTGGCCACATCTGTAACCCTGATTGGTCACTGAATTGAGCCTTGGTAGGTTGGGGGAGGTTTCTTCACTCTTGCCTGAAGCCACCATACCATGCAGCCACTTCAATCATCATCAAGGGGTTGAGATTTTATTATCTTCCTACACCACAATTTAGATATGCAAAGAATTGGACATTAAGAAGAGCTTCATCATAAATGTGAGTTGATAGGATGCCTGATGAACCAATAAAAAAGACTTTGTATGGATGCTTTGTGGAGTTATCTATCTGCCTTTGTACAGTATTTGTATAGTATTTGTACAGTATTTGTGCAGGACAGGCAGAATGTGGACAAAAGGCCACTTTGCTAAAGTATAGACCTCAACCACAGCTCCTCAACTTTAGAAAAAAGTTTCCATGGCATTTCACAAACATGTTTGTTTCATCATTTCTACTAGCAAAGTTATCATCTCTCTAGTTATCAGAAACACTATAATTAAATTAACAGGTCAATCCTCAGTGTCTCTTCATCTGCTTCTGGAGGAAATATCAAGAGCAAATACCAGAATAGATATAAATCTTCAATGTATCATTCCATACTGAGGGCCATTTGTCAAAATTGGTTGGTGCTCAACCAGCACAGGATAAGTAAGAAAATTGCTGCCATAAATTAGGTTCTTGGGATTTTGTACTTATTTCTTGTTCTTATCAGATATATGCTTGTGGATTTAATGCTAATATGTTTAGACTGCTGATCAATTCCACAGCTGACAGATTTTCTCATATTTGAATAAGTGAGATTTTCTCCATAGTTCCATTCATAATGCTGTCTATAGCATCAGTTTGAATCTAAACTTTTGGCAACAAAAATACAGGAGAACCAAATGAGTAGGAATGTTGGAGATTTTTGCCATGTTTTTATTTCGAGACTTGACCGTGAAGGTACAACCTCTAAAGTGCATCAGAGATTAAATCCTTAAAATTCCACCAGGAGGGAGAACTTACCATTGGTGGATTGATGTCCCAAGTCCATTACGTGTTCCCTGAAATTAAATTCATGAAACATCCTTCTATGGAATCAGTTGATGTCCCATTGTAAGAAATCACTCTGTTACCTAATTTTAATCTAATCCTGCTCAGAGGTTCAATCAATCTATCTTACAAAATATCAATGTATGATTATCTTTTTCTATACTCAACCTTTCCTTAGACTATTAGAACAAAATTATACTCATTTTTTCCTTTGTTCATAAGAACACACATTAGAATCATTGTGGAATAAAAAATAATTTCCAAAACTTTAGGGGAAGCATTAGTTATTAATACCATATCTCTATCTTTTTATATGTTGATTAGATAGTTGAGGCCCTATTTCAAAAAGATCACAGAGCATTTTACAATGTTTGAAAGATCAACCCAAAGCTCAAACACAAAAGTTTACAGCAATAGTCGAAATGTGGGTTCTTCTACTCACAGTCTTCTCTTAAGCTCGTACAGCAGAAACAGTTTACTGTGGAAGGAAACATGAATTTCTAAATATATGGCTATGCTTTTTAGCTCTACATCCCTCATCATAAGATCTTATGTAATATATACTCAAAAATTAGTTCCACTCAACTAAGATTCTCGTGGAAAAAAGTCAACCCATTCAATGTTTTCCCTAGACAATAACCACTTCAGAACTTTGGGGCATATCTGGAGGATTTCAAAGCACAAAATATTTAGTTTTCAAAACATTCCTTATCCTAAATTTGATTGTGTAGAAGATAATTTATTGCTATAAGGTGAATGTTTTCTAATAATGAATTAAATGAAAATTTACAGAGGATGAAAACTTTCATGGAGCTTTAAGATGGAAATAATTTCTCCTTTCCAAGGACTAGAAGAAATATGATTTCTTCTGTAGACTTCCATGACAACAATTCAGATATTTCAGAAATGAAATCTTTCTGTAAAGTCTTTCATAGTTCCTTCTATTAATCTGAGATAACTCATTACTTTATACCCAACTGTGTAATTCATCCTTCCTTTAAATCTATCAGTTTAACTATCTGTTCAAGTGTACAATTAAATACTTTATATGAAGATATGAATCTTGAATTTTAAGAGAGAAATTGTGGAAATTCAGAAATATCTATAATATGCAAAGTCTACAAAAGCAAAATTGAAAAATATTTAATATATGGTTTTTTCTCACTGGATATCTCTTTGGTAGTATAATTCATAGAATAATTCTCTTTTGAAGCAAGTCACTTTATTTGCAGTGTGATAACAAAGTTCTACCAGCACATCTTGGCTTTAGTGTTTGCCGTGAAAGACATTAACAAGGACCCTCACATCTTGCCCAACATCACTCTCGGATTCCACATCTATGACAGCTACTCCAATGCACTAATGACCTATCATACCACTCTGGACCTGCTTTTTAAGTTGCATAAAATTGTCCCAACTATATTTGTGGGACTGAAAAGAAAATTATGGGAATCATCAGAAGGGATGAGTCCTGAAACATCCATATGCATAGCAGAAATTTTGCAGCTTTTCATCCCACAGGTTGGATGCATAGATTAGGATGGGTAGAATTGTAGAATTACTACTATCACACATATTACAATCTCCTGATTTTCCCATCAAGGAACAATATAATCTGTAGAGTTTGACTAATCTAAGTTTCACTTCAGTATATGGCTGCTTTGAAAAGTTATAAGATGGATTTACATTTCAAGAATTGTAGAGCTTATTGAAGCTACCATTAACTTCCTTATTGATTTCAGTTTGTATATTTTAAACATAATGTACACAAGGATATTGGTATAATATTTTTAAATGTGGAGGAAACATGTGGAATGTGTTGACCTTAGATAATTAGTTTAGATTAGTTTAGCTTACCTTATTGTCTTTGCACTTCGTACAATGAAATTAAATGTACATTATGACTATGAAAACAAATACAAACACACATCCTTCACATTCTGTACATTGAATTGAAAACCCCTGATATTGCACTAATATTGAACTATATTAAAACCCTTGATTCAGTTGGCTACAAGAAAAAGGGCTGAGACAGATAGATGATAGGTAGGTAGGTAGACAGGTAGGTAGATAGATAAATATTGAGAGAGGGGGAAATGGCACTTAGGTAGACAGGAAAGTATCAAAATTGATATATTGCTTTTCTGAAAATCTCGAAATCAATTTATTTTTAAAGCTAAAGTGGCTTAAATCAAAAGAAATTAATGCATCCATGAATACATTCACTATTTTTATAATTCCCTCACTTTCCTTTATTCATTCTTTCTTTCCTTTAGATTTCCTATGGCTCATTTCAATTGGTAGTGACTGATGAATAACATTTCCCCTCTTTTTATCGTATGGCCCCCGATGAAACTCTCCAATACAAAGGTTTACTCCAACTCCTCCTGTACTTTGGATGGAAATGGGTCAGATTTGTCACTGTAGCTGACTAAAATGGAGAACATTTCATACAAACTCTGTAACCCAAACTGTTACAAAAAATCTGCTCCGAATTCACTGAAAGGGTTGACAGAAATTTCCATATTTATGATCAATTTGACATGGTTGAATGATGTATGAGGCACGCTATTTTGTTCACAGAAAAAAAAGCAGATGCATTTATTGCACATGGAGAAAATAGAGTCTTTATGTGGTTGGCCTCGACTTTACTAGTGATGCCAATTTTTGATTCCACAACTTTTGATACTTCACAAAAACTTAATAAACGAAAAGTGTGGATAATGATGGCACAAAATGATTTCATATTACATTCCTTCCAAAGGGAGCATGATGTGCAAAAGTTTCATGGGGCCATTTCCTTCTCAATTACCAAAAAAGAACTCCCAGTTTTCCAACAGTATATACAAGCTGTCAACCCTACTGGGGAAACAGTATATACAGGCTGTCAACCCTTCTGGCTTTTTGAGAGATTTTTGGCACCAAGCTTTTAACTGCATAATATCAAATAAAGATGTTCCTGAAAATGAGGAGTGTACTGGAGAAGAAAGACTGGAGGATCTTCTCGCACCCTTCTTTGAAACTAGCATGCTTAGCCATAGCTACAGTATTTACAATGCTATCTATGCTTTGGCTCAAGCCTTACAAGCTGCTTACACAATTAGGACACATCAGAACGTTCAAAAGGACATGGATCAAATACACTCAAAAACAATAGAAGCCTGGCAGGTAAGATTTCCTCTTTCTTGGTGCTTTTTTAAAACATTCTCCATGATTAAAAGAGTGTGCCAGGACTTACAGACTCTATCGATCATTGTAGGTCAGTTATCTAAAGATCGTAGATATTCATCTTTATTGAATTCATGCATTACAAATGTTGGGCCATTGAACCATACAGTCTTTTGTTACACATTTCAGTTTTCCCTACTACCACACCAATTTAACTGGTCTTTAACTTTCTTCTGTCTTTTTAGTTTTCTGATATTTTTTCCCATTACTCCTTCTTACACTTTTCAAATTATTTTACTGAAATGTTTCAAAACAAAATCAAGTATCAAAAGAGATTTTAGAATTGGGATTATCATCCAACAATGAGAATTGGACTGTTTCAGTCCTCCATACTTTTTTATTCCTGGGAAAAAATACTCAAAAGGGGTTTGGGGGCATTTTTAGAAACATATTTGTTTCTCTTTTGTTCTAATCCTTTTTTCTTCTGTAAGCTCCACTCATTTCTGCAGAGAATGTCCTTCAACAACAACGCTGGAGATGAAATTAAATTAAATGAAGAAGAAGTCCTAGAGGCTGGATTTGACATTGTAAATTTGGTTACTTTCCCAAACAACTCCAATATCAATATCCCAGTTGGAGAAATAGATCTGCAAGCTCCTCCAGGAAAAACCTTCTGCATATATCCAGACAAAATCCAGTGGCATCATGAATTCATTCAGGTACCATAACATTGACTAAAAGAACCAATTTCATATACAGTGGCTTTTCATGTGCCTAGCCTTTTCTTTAGTCCATAGATAGCAGCTAGTTCCCAGGATCCAATTACATTACTTTGTCAAAGATGTGCAAAAAAACAAAAAACAAAAGCATTGGACTGTTTGATGATGCATGAACTAATTCTTTAGAATTTCCAACCTGTATAAAGAAATTAGTTCTCACTTAATGGAACAAATGCAGTCATTCTCAAGAAGTAAATCCAATGTAGCCCCAAAATGCTCCCAGAGGCAAGATCTTCTATTCTTCTGTGAAAATAAACAACAACCTCAAATTCTCAGCTCTGTACAAACTTTCAAAGCAATGGTGATATGTTACTGGTTCAGCCAAACTGGTAGCTTCAGCGATCCTCTGTGAGCAAATTAGTTTGCTCTGAGGATCAGCTGCTGAGCCCTTCAACCCACCTTGGCTCTATACTCACCATTATTTCCTGCTTTTCAACCTCAGCTGCTTCGTGCAACACAGTCAATTATCAAGTGTCAGCTGTTTTACACACAGGGCTTACAGCAGAAGGTGGGTTGCAAATTCTTTCCTTTAATTGCCGGTTAAGCCCCTGTCACACTTCACCAATGGATGGAAAGATGATGTAAAATGGAGAGAAACACTTGCCATCCGTTGCTTAACGCGATGCTTCCGTTCTGTACTCACTGCCTCTGTTTTTCAATCTCTCTAACCGTCCAGCATCCGTCAACTGACATTTCATCTGCTCAAAAACTTTTGAGATGCACAAAACTTTGTGAGCAGAAAATGTATTCAACGTGTCCGTTCTGCACCCGCTACGCATACGGGGAACATCCGTTCAACATCCGTCGTCATCCGTTACGCATCCGCTATATCCACTAGGCATCTGCTGCATATCACCACAATTCAAATCAGCTCCAGCGGAAAACGGACACAGGGAGGAAGTGGAACGAACGCAGAACGGATGTGCAGCATTAGTAGCATGGATGGAGAAAGGATGAAAGCGGATGCAGCTCGCATACAAAGCATTAAAATGGAATAAACGTTCGCAGAGGGGACCTATCTCGGATATTTAGGATGTCTGGAAGATGCCTAGAGGATGCAAAAGAACACTGAGAGGAAAACCTATATTTCCTATAAAAAGGGGGAGGAACTCACCTGGATCTCACTTTCAGTCCAGCAGCCCTGCAGTTCAGACCTCTTCAGTCTTGCTCTTGCTCTTGCTCTTGCTCTTCCACAGCATGTAATCATCTCCACCATGGATCATCACACACTCCTTTTGGTAGCCACCATTGTTCTACAACAGTGCGAAGTCATCTACAGGCTCTTTCACCTGTTCTACGCAAAGAAAAGGAGGCAGCCAAGAAGTGTCTGGGTCCGAAGATGGATCACCAGAAGAGCAGAGTATGGACTGTATAACAAGCTGATGGTGGAGCTGAGGAACGAAGACCCTTGTGCATTCCAGAACTTCATGAGGATGCCGCCAGCAATGTTTGACAAAGCTGTGGAGCGGCTGACACCCAGGGTGACCAAGCAGAGCACCAACTTCGGGCCCAGCCTGGACCCTGGGCTCAAGGGGGAACTGACTCTGCACTACCTAGCCTCAGGGACAACGTACAGGAGCATGCAGTACGGCTGTAGGGTGCCACAAAACACCATCAGCATTGTGGTCAGAGAGGTGGTGCAGGCCATCATCGAAGAATACCTGGAGGAGCTCCTCCAGTGTCCCACCACTGAAGAAGGCTGGAAGAAAGTTGCAGAGCAGTGGTATCAGAAGTGGAACTTCCCCCACACCGTTGGAGCCATAGATGGCAAGCACGTGGCCTGCAAAGCTCCAGCCAAGTCAGGATCCACTTATTTCAACTACAAGGGCTTCTTCAGCATCATCCTCTTTGCCATGGTTGTATGCTGACTACAAGTTCATGTACATCGATGCTTCAGGCAATGGGTCATCTTCAGATGCCCAGGTATACAATGCCAGTCACCTCAAGGAGGGGCTGGAACACAACCTCATCATAGGCTTCCCAGATCCAGACCCCCTACCCAACGACACACAAGATGTGCCCTACTTCATCGTGGGGGATGACGCCTTCTCCCTCACAACCTACCCCATGAAGCCCTATACCTCCAGATGCCTCAGCCGTGAAGAGACGATCTTCAACTAGAGGCTGCCAGGGCAAGGCAGGTGGTAGAGAACACCTTTGGCATCCTGGCCAACAGGTTCCAGGTACTTCTCACCACCATGCAGCATCGCCCACAGACCATGAGGAGGATCGTGGAAGCTTGCTGAATCCTGCACAATCTCATGCGCACCCGATACCCAATGTTGCAGAACAGGCTTGTGGACTTCCAAAAAGGCAATGGGGACATGGAGCCTGGGGAATGGAGGCAAGGGCGAAACCTGATAGACACTGTGGACGTGCAAGGCCCCAACAGAGTTTCACGTGAAGAGAAGAAGCAGCGCAACCTCCTGAAACACTGGTGCAACTCCCCAGCTGAAGCAGTGGAGTGGCAAGACAGGATGATAGATGCTTCATGGATGCTTCCTTCAGCCTGTCTCATCACACTGATGAGATTGGGCCATGTATGTTGAGTGGGCCTACAATGAACAGGGCATTTAATAAAGAGTTGTGTTTATGTTGAAATGTATTGATGAATGATTAAATTGTCATTGATAAAAAAGGGCCATAGGTGTGACACCTGCGAGAGTGGACCATACAGTCCCATAATGCTTGCACTGGAGGCTTATCTATCCCACAGCTATTACCCATCCAAAGGTGTCCCTGCCCATCCCACAGCTATTACCCATCCCAAAGGTGTCCCTGCCCATCCCACAGCAATTACCCATCCCAAAGGTATCCCTGCCAATCCCAAGGCTATTACCCATCCCCAAGGTATCCCTGCCCATCCCACTGCTATCCTTACCCATCCCACAAGCATGCAAAGGCTTAAACCATTTCTAAAAGTTTCCACCAAGACTTTATTGACTAAAAGAACTGAAGCAAGTGTGTGAAGCAAATATAATCTTTATTAATAACAACCTGTAAAAGCAAAATGACCCAAGTCAAGTGTCCAAAGCAAATATAAAGTCAACAGGTAGCCACCCAGTCTCTTGCACTCTTCTTAGTCACTCTGAGGCATGCCCAGTCTCAGGGGTGAAGGGTCCAGGTGCTGTGGAGGTGGCTGCTGCTGGAGTGCTGGTCTGAGGCATCATTGGGGTGCCTGGCCCAGAGAGGACAACAGGGGACGGTGTGTGGAGGAAGGTCTCAGAGAGCTGGCTCAGCCCCGTGATGTTGAGAGCCCCTTCCTCCAGGACATGGGGCGTCAACCCCAATACCGATGACAGATGTTCTGAGGCCAGGCTTGGCTGTGCGGTGGAGGAAGGAGCAGTGTAGTGGGGCTGTCTGGTCTGCAGGTGAGTGAGGTGAGGTGTGGGTGGCATCTGTGGCGTGGGTGGCATCGGTTGTGTCAGTGGCATCAGTGGCATTGCTGGCACCAGTGGTGTCTGATGTACCTGTGCCTGGACTGGGAAGGGCTGCCTGTGCTGCTGGAACTCCTGGTAGCCATAGCCTTGGTAGGTGAGGGCCTGTGGAAAGCCTTGGAAGGGCAGTGAAATCACCTGGGGTGGAGGAGCAGGCCTGGATTGGGTGGGAGCAGGTTTAGCTGGGTCTGGAGGGTTGTGAAGAAGACTGGTGATCCTGTCCTTTATCACCTGGTACTGTGATTCCGACATGTTCATGAGGGTCTGGTTGACGTAGGTGAGGAAGGGCTTGCAGCTGGAGGATGGGACGTCGATGTGTACCAGCTGAGAGAGGAGAGCTATGCTGCTTCTGATGGTGTCCCTGATCTCCAGGAGGACAGTGTGGCTCTGCCCCTCCAGTCTCCCTCTCTGCCTTTCTGTGGAGGTGGACCTGGGGGTTGATGTGTGTTGGCCTCTGGTGGAAGTGCCCTCTCCTTGCTCCCACTGTGTCAGGGGGTCCTCCATGCACTCCGCCATTGGTAGTGCAGCTGTCAGGGGGGTCTCCATCGTGGCACGCTCCACAGATACCTGCCTGGACACAGGAGCTGACTCTTGGCCAGAAGAGGACCGGGTCTCAGCGGGCTGCCTGAGAGAGAGGGTTGTGAGAGGGGCTGCTTCTCAGTGGTGGATCTCACCCTCCAAGAACCTGCACTTGGCCATCATGTAGGTCTCTCGGTCCGTCAGCTTGACCGTGGCCTGGCCAGATTTCTTGAGGTGCAGCTTCCCGTACCAGTTGTGCATGTGCTTCCACCAGCCAAGGAGCACCTCCACAATGTAGCCCAGGCTCTCCACCTTCTCTCTCCAAGCAGCCTGCTTCCTTTTGGTGTCTCAATAAAGCCTGTTTCCCTTCCGCCAAAGATATTCTTTCTCCCTCAGCCATTCCAGCACCTCATCCTCATGTTCCTCTTCGATGGAGTATTGCCTCCTCTCCCGTTCATGCGTTTGCCTCTTCCTCCCTATGTCAGGGCCATATGGGCCCTCATCAGAGGGGCTTTGAGGTTGTAGCGGCTACTCCTCCACACCACCACCAGCAGCAGCAGCAACAACAACAGTAGCAGCAAAAGCAGGACAAGCAGCACCAGCAGCACCAGGATCAGCAGCAGCAGAGTAAGCACCAGCAGCACCAGCAGGACTAGGATCATCAGCAGCAGAGTAAGCACCAGCAGCACCAGCAGCACCAGCAGCACCATCAGGACCAGGAGCAGCACCAGCAGAGTAAGCACCAGCAAAGCACCAGCACCAGGAGCAGTGCCAGCAGAGTAAGCACCAGCAGAAGCCCCAGCAGCAGGAGCAGCGCCAACAGAAGCTCCAGCTCCAGAAGAGTCAGCCCCAGCAACAGAAGTCCCAACAGAAGCAGAGTCAGGGCGAGGGGGTGGGATGGTGGCCCTGTTCCTCTTGCCAGGGGTTGCAGCAGATGGCAGAGGCGTTCTCTTCTTTCCCATGATTTTTGGCTGGCTGCCTGGCTGGCTGGCTGGAGCTGTGTCTGGCAGCAGGTCTTTCCTCTCAATGGTGACCTGCTTGCGAGCTGCTTCCCTTTATATCCACGGGGCTGACGCAATGCATCCTCCCCGCATGCGCAATGAACGCTCTGCATCTGCTAGGCATCCGCTTGGTTTCCGCTCTGCATCTGCGTCATCTGCTCTGCATCTGCTCTGCATCCGCTCCTTCCACTGCGTGCCCGGTTCGGTGTGCTCCCCCGGAAGCCCTGCGGATGTGCCATCCACTTCCATCTGCTAGGCTTCCGTGGAGCATCCATTTTACATCCTGGCTATGTCCTCCCTCCATCCGTTCCTTTCCGTTGTTGTCCATACTGGTTATGCAAATTCGGGGCACTTTTGAGAGTGGATAACAACGGATGGAACATTTTCTCGTCTGCTGTGTATTTTTTACAAATGTTTTGCATCCGTCGGCCAATGTGACAGGCCCTTAAATTGACTGTCAGTCAGCCAGATGTTAACCACAGGATTTGACACTGTTATCAGAATATAAAATACAAAGAAAATGGAAATAATGGAAAACTAAGGAAAGGGAAAGGGAAAAGGAAAAGGTGTGGGATAGAAGGGGAAAAAGAAAAAAAAGACTGACTTCTGTCTCTTTTTAGCATAATAGAAAATAAAAACATTACAACCTCAAATTTTACTTTTACACAATAATATATACTAGCCATTTTTAGAACAACAAACCTCTTCAGCAAAACCAAAAATAAAGTTCCAATTTTTTATATTAGAAGCATATAATCCAGAAGTAATGTCCAAAGGAAAACAAAATTACACTGATTCTTTTATTTGAATTAAACAGTTAATTTCATCATCTCTATTTTTTTTTCATTTTTGCTTGGGAAATAATATACCATGTATTTCTGTTTGTATTTATTGGTCTTTATAAACTATCTTCATTTATATTAGCAAAATTTACTATACTCTCAAGTTATTTAACCTTCTTATTAACATCCATTTAAAACTCTAGGCTTTTCTTTAAAAATGTTGATATTAATAAAATATTAATAAAAATATGTCTAAAATCAATAGATGAAATACATCTTTTTATTTCATTCATACTTCCAAATTCAATTTCAACAATATTTTATAAACTTTTAGAATTACTCAAGCATTGTACTTGGGGGGGGGGGAACACTTTCAAAGCCACTTTATAAACACAAAACTTCATTATGGCTTTCTTTCAAATACATATATCAGACTCTGAAAATCCATCCTAACTCCACTTAACTCATTACATTTAAACCACTCTTCCCAGGTTATCCTCAGAGAATAAAATCTTTTTCTTCTCTGGAATGTTGATCAAATCTCTTTTTCTTAAGGAATTCTCAACCTGGTTAATATCTATGAAGAAAAAATTTCAAACTTGTTGTCTATGGAGATTCTCAGGTCATAGTTGTTCCAAAGGTGCTTTTTTTAGAGACAACTGGACTTTCTTGTTTATATTTGAAAACATTTTGCTTCTTATCCAAAAAGTTTATTCAGTTCTGACTGGATGATGGGATTGGAAGGATTTATACTCCTTGCAGAAAGCCAGTCATTTTCCATTCTTCTGGAGAGGTTGTTGAGGCCACCTGGAGGTTTTTCTGTGTTTTCAATGTCACCTGAGTAGTGCAAATGGGTGTGGAGCCTCTTGGAACTGTTATTACAACACAATCCTTTCAACAGTTCCAAAAACTGTTGCACCCTTTTGTACCATCCTGCCAGAGTAAATCACCTTGGCAGATACAATGGGTGACAGGCAGGGCATCATGTAACCAAGTCCTAAGCCCTGCTGGACTTTATAGGTAGTAACCAGCAACTTGAATGTGGAAGAATATTGATAATTATCAAAGTCTGGATATAAACTTGGGCTGTATTTCATTAATTTAACTTTGGTTAAGCTAATAAAAATGAAATGCAACTCAGTTATATTCCTGGATCTGACAACATTTTTCATGGTTAAGCAGTTTGAGTCTCCTTCATGGCATGGCTGATTCTCCATTATTTCATTCATATTCATTGGCTATAAGCAAAAACAAAAACAAAAGGTTTTTGTTCACTCACCTATTTTTGTTTCTTTGGGGATAGCTGCCTCCTGTCTCATTATGCAATGACCCTTGCCCTCTTGGAAAAATAAAGAACAAGATTGAAGGGAAGAAATTTTGCTGCTATGGTTCTGTCTGGTGTCCAGAAAAGATGATATCCAGACAAATGGATAAGATTCATAGCTCTCAAATGAACCTTTGTCTAAAAATTCATTTCTGCAGCCTAATTAAAAAGAATCTCTTCAATATTATTGCTTGCTTTATTGATGCGTCTCAAGGCAGGAAAAAGAAGGGAAATCCTGTAGGACATCTCTCTTATCGTTGAGTTGAAGCTAACTCAAATGATGAAGCAACTCCAATGAAGTATCTCCTATACTCTAGTGCTAATTGCCTGTTTTCCAGGATTTAAAGCTTCTCCTTTCTCTTTCCTCTTTTAGCTAAAAGATATTTAGAAAATGTCACATGCTGTTCTCTTGCTCAGAAATATTATAAACTTAGTACACTCCAATAAGCCATTAGGATTGTAATGTAGAAAAATCGACTTGTTTTTTTTCCCTTCAGTACTCAGGGTTTTTTTACATGTGCATTGAGTAGAGAGTTACAAAAGATTTATGAATATTTACTTTGCTAGGAAGGCTAGAAAAGCAATTCTGAATCTTGGGAAATGTTTGATTCTGTTCAGAATTTTTTTTATTCTTTTCAGACCTGGAAAATGTGAACATTGCCCAGAGGATCAATTTCCAAATGAAGCTCATGATGAGTGCATTTCAAAGACCTTGAATTTTCTCTCCTTTCAAGAGCCTCTGGGCATTACTCCGCTTTCTCTGGCTCTTCTCTTTTCCTTCTCCACAGGTCTTGTGCTTCCAATCTTCATAAAGCAACAGGACACTCTTCTTGTCAAAGCCAACAATTGCAACCTCACCTACCTTCTACTTGTCTCCCTCTTCCTTTGTTTCCTCTGCTCACTTCTGTTCATTGAAAAGCCCAATAAGGTGACCTGCCTCCTCTGACAAACAACATTTGGCATCATCTTCTCTGTTGCAATCTCTTCTATATTTGCCAAAACCATCACAGTCATTGTAGCATTTCTAGCCTCAAAGCCAGGAAGCCTGTTCCACAAATGGGTGGGGCAAAAGTTGGTCTATTCTATTATCTGGTTCTGCTCCATCATTCAACTAATTATTTCTATTGTTTGGCTGAGTACATCTCCCCCATTTCCAGATTTGGACATGGAGATCCTCCAAGGAGAAATCATAGTTGAATGTCATGAAGGTTCATTCGCTATGTTTTACTGTGCCTTGGGCTACATGGGCCTTTTGGCTCTTTCCAGCTTCACTGTGGCCTTTCTGGCCATAGTTTCAATGAAGCCAAGTTCATTACTTTCAGCATGTTGGTGTTATGTAGTGTTTGGCTGACCTTTGTCCCCACCTACCTGAGCATCAAAGGGAAGTACATAGTAGCTGTGGAGATCTTTTCTATCTTGTCTTCCAGTGCTGGTTTACTAGGATGTATCTTCATCCCCAAAATCTATATAATTATACTGAGGCCCGAACTCAACACTAGAGAACATTTAGTCCATAAGAAATAGAAGAACAAAATCAGATTTTGAATAAGCAAATCCTAATTGGGTCTATATGTAAAACTTCCTCATATCCATAAATAAGTAATCTGTTGGAGATGTGCATGTTTCAAAATAATTACATTCAATATTTTTTCTCAGTTCCAAAAATACATATAAAAAGTATCTTTTAGTAAACAAGTTACTCATGTACAAACAAACTCCATTAAATTTTCATCTTAGAATTCTTCAGAGAATCAGGATTATTTGGGAGGGAGTCTTTATTAATTTGTCCAACAGGGAGTTGTCCATATAAGTTAATTAAATTATTCAGTTTAGGTTTATTATGTTTTAGAAATCAGTTCTATTTGTAAGAAAAAACTGGGTCAATATCAGGATAGACATAGATAGATAGAAGATACAATAGATTGTGAACCAACCTCAAGGTCAACTGAACATTTCTTTCATGATTTTATTAAACTTGTCAGTATATAAAATATAAGTAAAAATAAAAATAATCAGCA
The DNA here is from genome assembly GCA_015471245.1 of Laticauda colubrina. Classification (NCBI taxonomy): domain Eukaryota; kingdom Metazoa; phylum Chordata; class Lepidosauria; order Squamata; family Elapidae; genus Laticauda; species Laticauda colubrina. Next base: position 2,640,451 of record BLBF01000070.1, read on the forward strand.
AAAGGGAAAGGAAAGGAGGAGAGAGAGAGAGAGAGAAATTTTTACTCTTTTTAGTGCAATAGAATGAAATATTGCCGCCTCAACTTTTTACTTTTACATACTTAATAACATACTAGATATTTCTATAACAGCAAATTTATCTAATTAGCCAAAGTCAACACTTCATTTTTTTCCAACTCAAGCATAAAATCCAGAAACTAGCCATCTCTGCCAGTTCCATTAATTTTTCCAAGCCATCCATCCATTTTGGGAGTTAGAGTATCTTTCCATTTTTGTGCCTAAAGCATTCTTCAGAATATACAACAAAGTTCCATATTTTTCTTTGTCCTCTTTGTCCTTTAAGTCCAAAAGGAAAGTATCTGGTTTAGTTTTTATATTCTTTTAAAGAATTTTTTGTATTAAAATATTATTCTTGCCAAATATTTCTTTGCTTTATTACGAGTCCACCAAACATGGTAAAAAGTTCTTTCCTTGCATTTACATTTCCAACATACTGCACATTTGAAATAGTTTTGTACCTTTTGCACAGTTTATTGTGTGTTAAATACATCAGTATATCGTTTTATTAAAAAAATTAAATTATAATTCACTGTAAGTTTTAAAACTTTGATTCACATGTTTCCCATTGTTCAAGCATTATATTATGCCAAGAATTCTTTGTCTCTTGAATCATGCAATTCTTCAGTAGCAATTTATAAACTTTGGCAATAACATATTCATCAATATTACACAATACTATTTCAAATTTATGAAGTCAAACCCATATTTTTTTTAATCTAGATTAAACCATTCTCTCAATTGTAAATACATAAATCAGTGACAGACACATCCTCCTGACTCCAACTCTACTTTTTTTTTTTTTTAAAGTTTTTATTAATTTTCTACAAACAAACAAACATACAAAACATTAAAAACATCTACTCTCATATATACTTCCGGTGTATCGGTTGGTTCATCAGTTTTGTGCATTCATTTTATAGTGTCAATTACAATTATATTGCATAACCACTCATATTGTCAATCTATATTCTAATATTACTAAAAAAAAAATAAAAATAAAAAAATCTTTTTCTGACTATACTTTTAATCATTCATGCTTTGCGAGATAACAATACTTCAAACAGTTTATTCTATAATTTGTCGTATAATCATAACAAATCAATCCTAAAAACTCTTCATATATATAATATTAATGCTCTATTATTGTATTTTATCATCTAACCATTGATAAAAAAAACCCCAAATTGCATAAAATTGTTTATCTTCTTGTTCTCTAATTTCAAATGTCAATCTACTCATCTCAGCACATTCCAATATTTTCT
>BLBF01000071.1:0-14201 GCA_015471245.1 Laticauda colubrina
ACCCTAACCCTAACCCCTAACCCCTAACCCTAACCCTAACCCTAACCCTAACCCTAACCCTAACCCTAACCCTAACCCTAACCCTAACCCTTAACCCTAACCCTAACCCTAACCCTAACCCTAACCCTAACCCTAACCCTAACCCTAACCCTAACCCTAACCCTAACCCTAACCCTAACCCCTAACCACCCAGATGGACATTTCTTCCAACAATAGAAAATAAAAAGCAAATGCAAATGTACACTGTAAAAATAAGATTGAAAAAGTAACTTCCCTGGGATATATTAAGTGTAAGTGTGTGTGTTTCCCAGCAGCTTGAGCCAAGGTATTTTAAAAAATAAATCAAAAACCCAAGATTAGCAAAAGAGTGGGAAAGTGCTCATATTCAAAAATCATTCCAGAACAAATAATACAATTATTAAAGAAAGCATGGCGATTAACAAACAAATAATTTTTGCTTAATTCTGCAGTCTCCATAAACGTAACCCTAATTCTGTTTGTGGCTGCTATACCTGCTTTGGCCACAGCGTGGCACTATTTTCTACCTCTTAGGGATATCGGTGAAAGCCGTTGTACTCGATCTCCTTCCCTCGGTTTCAGTCTTTTCGAGACGGATTTCTTGTTCTGATCCTGTGTTGTCACATTCGGCCTCGTCTTGTTCTATTAATCTTAATAAGGTGTTCATAATAAAGATACAGGATAGTAGCCTAAAAAAATCAATTGAAAGTGTTTTTTCCATGAAAAGTTTTTTAATGGATGCTATTCCTTCTTCGACCATGGCATGGCACTGTTTTCTGATTCCAGGGTGCTGCGAAACAGGCACACGAAAAAGAATCCTGTTTCCAAAAAATGTCATTGAAAAGGTGTTCTTTGTATGTGGCCGCAGTACCTACTTTTCACCACAGGAAGGCACCGTTTTCTGTCCCTAAGAAAGAGCATTGAAGTTTTCGTACGCTTTTTTAACTCGGTTTTAGTCTTTTCAAGCGGGACTCCTTCCTCTCTCCCTGTGCTGCGGCCCCTGGTCTTTCTGTTCCCGTATTAATGTTAATCGTGAGGCGTTTAATAACAATGATTCGGAATAATAAACTTTAAATCCCAGTGTGACAAAAGTCGCTAAGAAAAGAAGTGTGGGGGAGGACGACTGAGAAGGAGGGGCAGGAAGTCGGCCGTGAAGATCGTTTTCCAAAGGCGCTGGGGGAAGGCCCATTGGACGGACAGGAAGTTCGCCTTGCCGAGAAGGTCGCTCTGAAAGGAAGTTGAGGAGACCATTGAGAAGAAGGGACGGGAAATCGGGCGTGACGGGAAGATCGTTTTTCAAAGGCGCTGGGGGACGGCCATGGAAAACGAACAGGAAGTCGGCCGTAATGGGAAGGTAGCTCAAAGAGGCGCTAGTGCAGAAAGCCGGCAGCCGTGCTGAAGAAGGGCAAATCGTCCGCTGAAGAGGAGCGGAGTGTGGCGGTGCTTTTCTTGCCGTTCTGTGCTTCTGGCCTCGCTTCTCGGCCTCCGCGATGCTAGGTGAAAACCTGAGGGAGTGAAGGTGGGGAGTGAGTGATTGGCGCCGGGTTGCCCTCCGTCTTTTCGTTTTTCCTAAAGAATAAACATAATTGTGTGCAAAAAGAACTTTTCCCTTTAAAAAAAAAACTACTTCGGTAAATCGCCGCTTTTCCCTTTGGCTACTTGCTTCCTGCTGGACCGATTGGCCTCGGCTTACGACCGTTTCTTTAGTGACCGTTGAGTTGCGACGGCGCTGAAGAAAGCGACCTGTGACCTTTTCGTGGACCGCTGTGGCGTCCTGCAGTGCTGTGGGCATAGAAATTGGGGTGCTTGGGGACTGGAAGTCCCCATTGAGGTCTTTTACCTGATGAGAGAAAAAGGGGCTCCGTTGTCCTTAGTCGAGGACTACCTGTAGGCTGGATGTGCAAATGAAAATTTTGAAGGGAAGGTCTTACGAAGAAAATAATTTTATTATTGTAAATGTAGGCTATACATTGTTGAATCTACCGTTTTCCCAGGGATGCGAAGAATTGATCCTGCGTCTATTAATTATGAGTGATTATTTTCCCCTTTCTGAAATCTGTAAATATCCGGGCATCTCTCTCACTTCTGGGCTCCCCTCTGGTATGTCCTGATTCCGTCATAAACACTGCGGGGAACCTGACTGAGCTGGGACTCAGTCTCTATATCCATTCAAATTAAAAAGGAAAAGCAGGATGGACGAGGATGGCTCCTTAAAATCCTGGCTGGACGTTCCAATGACTGGGAACCCGGTCTTGTCTCAAAACCCAGCCCCCCTGAGTGCACGGGGAGCATATTCCCCGAATTTTGGAGAGAAAACGGGCAACTTTACTGTTGCCAACGGAGATTCTGGTTCTCTGGGAAATAAAAATTGTCGAGAAATTCAGGTCAGGCTGAGCTAAGTGTGTTTGTCGAGGGCGTGTCAAGTCTTTTTATAGCATAAAGAAACAAAGGATACGCACGCTGGGTACATGTGTCAGGAAGCGAAGGATCAAAGTATTCCTTACAAAGAACTTTCCGGGAGTGACAAATTTAGGGGTTAAGCTATTCGCTACTGGTTAGGTTTGTGTCTTTATTGAAAGGGGCGAGGGCTTTCGTGATCCGCTTTCTATGGTGTGCTTGTATAAAAGTATACCAATTTTATTAAAAAAAACATTGGACCAGATTTTTACCTTTTGAAGAAATGATCCAGGACTTCCATTAAAGTTATCATACACCTTTTAAACTTGGTTTAATTCTTGAAACTAGATTCCTTCTTGTGCTGTCTAGACGATTATAGATAATGGGATTTGGGATAGTTAGTTAGGAATTGTGAGCTGTCCCCTTAGGGGAATGCATCATGGTAAATGTAGTTAAGTTGTCCTGGGAAAATGCAGTACATGTCATGTGGCCACCTCTGTAACCCTGATTGGTCATTGAATTGACCCTTGGTGGATCGGGGGAAGTTTCTTCACTCTTGCCTGAACATACAGCCTCATGATAGCAGCTGTACCCCCTGCCTCTACGATATGGGATGAAAGAGACAACCATCTTTTTACCCATAAAGACAGATATGCAAAGGATTGGACATTAAGAAGAACCTCGTCATAACTGTGAGTTGATAAGGATGCCTGATGAACCAATAAGAGACTTTGTAGGAATGCTTTGTGGAGTTTATCTATCTGCCTTTGTACAGTATTTGTACAGTACAGGACAGGCAGAATACTTCTGTGCCTGTGTTGCAGCTCCTGGGCCTCCTGCTCCCTTATTCGTGTTATTGAGGCGTTTAATAAGAAAGATGCAGAATAACAACCTTAACATCCCATTAAAATAACACAACAATAGAGTAGAAATAAAGACCTTGGAGGTCTTCTCTAGACCAACTCCTGCTCCGGCAAGAAATCCGTACCGTTCTGGATAAATGACTGCCCGATCGCTTCCAATAAACCTGCTGTGATGAAGTACCCTGGCACCAAAACCAACATCACGTTTGAGGGTAGAACACCTCTTTGTGCCTCGTGGATCCATTTGCTTTTTGTTCTATCCTTTAAATCCTAGGCACGTTGTATGGGAAAACGCCACTGGGAATAGAAAAATCATCTAGGATTAAGGTTACTCTGTTCTGCGGGATCTTTTCCTTCTGCTGAACGTTCAGAACCTATTTCACCTAGAAGGGCTGGAAACATTTTTCTGAGTTCCGCTGCGCAGAATATCTTGCTTCTGGTCACCGCTGTTATCTGTTTGCTGTCTTTTTTCACTTGTTCAGTAAACGCGGTTATTAAAATAATAAACTATAATATAAAAGATACCTAGGTAAGTTATATGTTAATTTAAATAAGCTATCTGGGACGCCAACACCATTCTGAATCTTTCTCCAAGTTATTGTTAAAATGTGCCAGTTAGTCATTCCGATGATTACAGATGCCGTAGACCTGCTGCTCAGATTTATAGCAATATTTACTTAGCAAAAAGACTCACTATGTGTAGGAAGTCTTTTAGGCTTTCTCTATTTTGGCCTAAAAGAGACCCTGGGGTCAGGGACTAATCCTGTTTCTTTGTCGATAATAATAAAGCTGGTATCTGGCACTCATCAAAACAAGGTACCGGTAATTCTCGCTTAACGAGAATAATTGGGACCGGAATTTTCATTGCTAAGTCGTGTGGTCGTAGAGCATGATGCTACGTGATGGTTATCTGGCATTCCCCGTTCCTGTCATTAAGCAGGGATTGCAGCTGATTAAACCAAGGACTTGGTATCTTTTGATACTTCATGCCAGGTTCTCGGAAGTAAACTGAATGCAAGTTGCAAGTCTGAGGGGGCTCGCAAGCAAGTCAGCGGATGGGGTATGTCAGGTGGGGGGATTGCTATGGTACCGTGTGCGTGAAAGTATGCGGGCACTATGGAATGTGTGACACTCCCCCTTGGCTTTTGTATTCCGTAGTGGTCTTGGGAGAAAAGGCAACAACAGCAACTTACCGGAGCAACTTGCCACCTTCCCTGCCGGGTTCCCTGTTTACTTTGCTTTTGCGAAGCCATTGGGGAAGGTCACAAATGACAACCCTGTGGCTGTGGGACATTTGGCCCATTTAAGTGCAAGCCAATGGCCGAGCCTCTAAATCTCAATCCCGTGATGGCAGGGGTGCTGTTGCACCAGTTGGAACTTTGTAAGTGTATTTGTCCACCATCACAACTTTGAGCACTGGTTGTTAACTCAGAAATTTGTGTATCGGTCTTCCCTAAACCTTTCTATTCTCCTGATGTTTTGTAGCATTTTGGGTTTAAATGTACTTCCTCCACAGCCTACTATCGTGAAGTGTGACCTGAAGGTACTGAGAGGAAGTACATCTGCTTAATGGTGAGGAACCTGCACTACACAGAACTTTTCTAAGTACCGATCCAGACTTGGTTGCAAATAGATAAGAATGACTAAAGAAACCTTCAAAATCACACCATTTAAAGTTAATATAGTGCAACAAAAATAGTTAAGAATGCAAGAACTTTTACGAATTAAAAAAATAGTGTTTAAAACCATCTGATCTTAAAAATAGACGGCGAAGCTTAAAATACAACCACGTTAGTTATTTTTTACTGCTTCTTGTCTGGGACCAGCATAACTTATTAAGGGAAGGCTTCGTTTTTTAAAACAGACATGTCTGTAGAGGCTGCTCGTTTGTAGTCAAAGTCTAGTATAGTTTTGCCTCTGAATGATGAGCTTGAACATTCTTGCTGGATCCATTCAATCGGTTTAGAACTGGAATGTACCAGAGAGTTACTTTGACTACCGTTAGTTTGAGAGCAAACATTATTCACTTCAGGGTTTTTGGTTTTGTGGTGGTTGATGTAAACTTTGTATTTTAACAAAAGTATGAAGATAAAAACAAGGACGGATGCCACAATGATGCCTCCGATGATAATAATCATGGTTCCGCCAAGAAACTGTGCGTGAAGGGACTGACACTGCCGGTATGCCTCCTCCGTGGTGAACTGCACACATCCTACCACCAGGGTCGCTGTCAGAGAAGTCACGCCATCGTCATAAACAGCAAGAACACACAGATCGTAGTCCCGCCCAGCAACCAGGTCAGTCAGGAAGAAAGACTTGCTAGAAGCTGGGATCATTCTGCAAGAGAAGACAAACTCAGTCTACAGCGAGAGAACCACACAGCGTTATTCCCTCTGTGCTCCTATGATTTCCTGAAAGGCTAAAAGGATGAACGGGGTAGCTGTTGGCTGTTTAAGCAGTGTAACTGTCCGTGGGTGGCTTTGATGGTGTTAAAATGGCAAAGTGTGCATTATGATATCATGACGCCTTCTGCTTTCTTCTCTTGGCATTGGTGTTGCACACAACTATAAAGAGAGAGTGCAATTTGTGTTCTGACATCGCAATGTTCCTGCCCGATCCCTGCTCCCCGTGGACAGCTGTGCTCATGAGTCAAACGGGTAACCACGTATTACTTGCCTGGTGAATTCAGAGCAACACTGAGATGCAAGCTTACAACCTTCATTAAAGGGAACAGAGCAATGTGATTGAGCACAGAGGGGCTACTCCTTTGGCTGGCTGTGTTGATCTACCTCCTTGCAACCACAAAACCAAAGCCGACCCTATGCCTGAGAAGCATCAGTTGTTCTTTTGTTAACTTTGAACAGGAAATGGCTTTGATGGCAACAGGCGTTTGCCAGTTTCGGAGATCGGCCTAAGACTCCAAAGGGATGGCCTTTAATCTCTCTAGTCTCAGTGTAATTGAGTTGCAGACAGCTGACGTGAGAAGGGGTCTGCCAGCACCTTTTAGGACTGTGGTAGCATCTTTATTAAAAGGCCGAAGCTTTTGTCAGCCATGATACTTCGGGTAAACTGCAGCTGATGAAAACTTCTGCCTTTTTAATAGCATTTCTTGGTAGGGAAAGGAACTACCAAACCCTTGTGGGTATAGGATATAGGGCTACGGAAGGAATTTCATAGGTTTGTATTGTTTCTTGGTTAGTAACATGATGACACAGGTGGCCATACAAATGGAAATAAATGCATGCACATGTAAATTATTGTAGATTGTCCAGTAACCAAAGGGGTTTTGAAAATAGTATGAAATCTATTTTTATGAAGTTTTCTGTAATGTCAACACACGGCTCTGTTTTTTAACTGCTTTGAGTTGATGATGCATTCTTATTCTTATTTTGACAAAGCAACAGTATAGTCCAGGGGTTGCCAACCTTCTGGACCTCAGGGACCACCAAGCATTTTAAATCTCGTGGACAAGAATCCCCCCAAAAGTCTGCAGGAAAATCCCCCACCCTGTTTTCCTACCGATCGATCATTCTTTATTTGGGATCGTAGGATACCGTCTCCAGCTCTGTTCTCAGGGGGAGAGAGAGAGAGACTTTTGGCTTCATGCAAAGAAAGCAGCAGAAGCAGCAGAAGTCTTTCTTTCTCTCCCCCAAACTCCGCCAGAAATGAGTCTTTGTGGCTCTTGGAGCAGGATGCTTCGCAGGGTCCCAAAGGCTCATTTCTGGTAGAGTTTGAGGGAGAGAAAGAAAGTCTTTTGCTGCTTTCCTTGCGTGCAGCCAAAAGCAGAAGAAGAAAGAAGCAGAAAGAAGCAGCCTGGTGCTTAGGCCAGGCATGTGGGGCGAGTAGGGCAAGTTCCCCCCCTCCACCCTTTCCCTCTCCCCTCACTACCTTGTGTTGTTCTCAATGCAAGCGATGCAAGCCTTGTGTTCCCGTGCAGCCTGGATTAATTGCTTTGGGGGTGACATTTCTCTGTGGACCACCAAAATTTTCTCGTGGACCACCAGTGGTCTCCGGCCCACTGGTTGGCAACCTCTGGAATCATGTCTATATCTACATATTTCAATTGCTGTTTTTCAATTATGCAAAGGCCTGTTGTATAGATTTTTCTCTGAGTAACCTAGACATGAAATTTACCCGAGAAGGCCATGTTTCACTTGCCGTGGGGAACAGAATTGGGACTGGCAAATTGAAGAAATTATCCGAAGGAGGGAGGGAGGGGCTCTATCCCCAGCTACTGTTAGGCCTAAGGCAAGGAAACAATTTCAGGAAACCAGGAGACCATGAGGTGTAGGCTGGCTGAGTGATCTTGGGCCAGTCACTCTCTCTCAGCCCTAGTAAGAAGGCAGGGAGAAATCCCTTCCAAAAACATGGCCAAGGAAACAATGGGATCGCTCCGGGCAGTCACCAGGAATCAAGGCACAAAAATAAAATGAAATTGACCACCCTGTTTTTAATATAATTCTCATCTATCCTGTATGAAGTTCTGGTTTAAAAGGAAGGTGAGGAAAGGAGAGCCCTGGGTTTGGATTTTCCCTTTAGAGTAGAAGATGCTTTTCTTTTCATTCTGCCTCTTGATGATCTCCTCCTACCCTTCTCCTAACTCATTCCGTGTGAAGGCATCAAGCAAGTGGTGCCCGGTTTTACTCCTGATTGTCGAGCTTCCCACCACTGCCACTGTGCCAGAAATAAGCTTGAAACAAGCCTGGTAGGAATGTGTACCTGTACATCAGGATATCGTCAGCAGAGCTGTTGTACTGGATCTGGAACATTCGCATCCCAGGAATATGGTGCTGCGAAGGCCACTGGATGAGGGCAGAGGACGAAGTCAGCTCAGCAATGGCCACTTTCCTCTCTTGGTGAGATTTGGTTTCGTTAGAGAAACTGGACTTGGCTGAAATGAGGATATCCGATGGACCTGCCTCAGCTTCTTTGCCAGAGTTTGTGCTGTTCGCAAGATGAGGATATGGGCTGACAGCAAGTTCAACTGGTGCAGTGGACTCCCCTGCAGCGTTGGATGCTATACAAGTATACATGCCTTGGTCTTCTGTGGAAGTCACTAAAATGTCCAAAGTCCCATTCTCATAGGAAATTGCTCTGGAAGTGTTGGAGACCAATTTTCCTCCTGGTGAAATCCATCGTATGTATGGTTCTGGATCACCTACTGCTCTACACTTCAAGGAAACACTCTGTCCTTCCATGATCGCTTGCTTTGCTGTTCTGTGAGTAATCATTGGGGGTTCACAGACAAATTCCTCCTCCTTAATAGACCAGAAATACCTGCCCGTCAGCTCAGGTGGGGAGGCACAGGTTTCCAGGTCATCTTCCCTAGTTAGGCGCCGTAGCCATACAAGCTCACAGTTGCAGTGTAGTGGGTTCCCTCCAAAGCTCAATACCAGAGAGGATAGAGGGGTACCCTTCGGCTTGGCATAGACAGGAATGCGGGAGAAAAGAGGGTCGGGAGGGATCTTCCTCAGCTGGTTAGAAGTCATGTCCAGCCGAGCTAGTTTGTGAAGATCGGAGAAGATTCCTTCGGGAACAAAATCTATAAGGTTATGATCCAAACTAATAGTATTGGCATTTGAAAGCCTCCCAACAGTTTCCCAGGGGATCTTAACAAGATTATTGTAGGATAGATCTAGATCCTCAATTATGTCAATGAAATCTTCAAAAGATCCAGGTGAAATATAATGTAACTGGTTGTTACTGAGAATTAAGTGGCGAAGGTTAATCAATCCTTTGAAATGATCCTCATCAATATAGGTGAGTCGGTTACTATCCAGGTGTAATGCATGAAGGCCTTTAAGATCAAAAAATGCGTAAGGCATAATATGACTGATTGTATTTCGTGATAGCGTTAAATGGATCAGGTCTGTCATGTTTGCAAAATCCATCCTTCGCAAAGTCGTGATGAAATTATCCATCAGCCGGAGTTCTGCTGTCCGTCGGTCAATAGCAGGAGGAACAAAGAGCAGCCCATTCTTTGTGCAAAGAATGGTGAAAGATGGAGACACTGTCTGGCAGCTGCAGCGCATGGGACATGTCAGGGCCCTCACAGACATGGTGCTCATCATCAGGAGGCATAAGACCAACTTTTCCATGGTAAGATATAGAGGGTACCTAAAAAAAATGAAATCAACAAGTCCATGAATGTGAATTTGAATCAAACATGCTTTAAAAGTGAAAAATAAATAAACAATAGAAAGCCTCATTTGCCTGGATGTCTACTTAGCTACACCTACATTGGGCTATTTTTTCAGCTAATCTATCTGCTGTGGCCATTAAAAAAAATAGCCTGAGACTGAAAGATGACTGTGGTTGGAGTCAGAATTTCATTCTGAGGTGCTTCTGGCCTCTTGAATTGCTTTTTACATAAAGCAGAGTTTAATATTTTTTAAAAAGGTCATATGATTATAAAATCATAGGGAGAGGAAGGAAGTTCAATCCCCTTACCAGGGCAGGAATTATCTCCGATAAGTGGCTTCCTAACCCCTTTCTGAAAATTTCCTGGGATGCAGACTATACAACTCCTTGAGGCAAGGTGTTCCTTGGCTCTCAATCAGAAAATTCCTCCTTGTTTTCAATTTGGGTCTCTCCCTCTTTGTGGAGCTCCCGCTTTATGGCTCTCTTGTCCTTCCCTTGAGGACTAAGGAGCATCTCTCTGCAGTATAGCATGTGATCACTAAGGGTTGAGCGCAATCTGATGGCATATTATTAATGATAATATTTAAATTATATTAAAGGATTAAGCAAGATCTCAAATGCATTGCAGTTTATCTAAATGCTTGTATATTTATCTAATTGATTATACTTTGCATTTAATCAATTGTTTGATTAATATTCCATTTTCCATTTAGGCCAATGGTGTTTTGGAAAATGGGTCTGGAAAACCAGAATTCCTTTTTGATTCGGAAGATATTTCAGAGGGGGGGGGAAGGAGGGAGGGAGATAGCACACAATGGCTTCAGATCAGAGATTAGAGAGGCTTCAGATTTCAACGCCACCTATCTTATCTTATGCCACATCCATCATTAATGGCAGCATAGTTCTTGTGATTTTACATACTCTAATGCAATGTCCTTGACAGTGGGCATATTTAGAAAAATACATTCGGGATAGAACTGATCAATCTGCTCCTATGAGAATTACATTTCTTCCTTTCAGCTACATTAACCTTTTGAAACTATTCAGGGTGCTTCCAGTATTTCATTTCAGAAACTTACATTGACACTGGCCCTGCTTCCTTTAAAGGCAATCACACAGATACAGTAATTCTGTTTATTGCTTTGGCAAAAAGGCAAGAAATATTATACAAAACCATGAAAAATAACTTATGTATATAGGTCAGAATATTGCATCTGTCTGCCACAAGATGTCAGGAATGTTCAGAGGATACCAGGAGGAAGAAGCCCCTCGATCTGCCACAAGATTCCTTTTGATACCTTGATCAATTGTCCTGATGCCCGCTTTGAATTCTAATGTGAACTGATGTCCAGGGTGGACTGCCACATCGGTCACACTACTTGCCTACCAATTAATTCCATCACGTCTCCTACTTGTTATAATAGATCGGGTTTGCTTTGTCTGAGGGGATGGAACAGGAATACTTTTCTATCCCTAAATGGAAATGCCATAATAGCCAATTGTAGTATTTAACATTGTTTCCTAGTGAGCAGACACTGATCTTAGCAACCTGTGCCTCAAAAGAAAGAAATGATGTCTACTTCTGAGGCAGCACAAGGAGATTATTCCTTATAAGGAGGACAAAGCACCATGAGGTCCGGCAGCTACTTCAGGCTGAAGATACTCGTAATTCATGGTGCTTTTTTATTTGGCTTGCTGTGATGGCTTTTAACTGCATTTTGTCCACACGTTTGTGGTCTGTGAAATAACAAAGTGAAATTACAAAGTGAAAAATACACATCTGATATAAACAGAAACGTTCCAGCTAGTACCCTGTTTCTCCAACAATATGGCCTCCTCCAATAGGAAGTCCCAGCATGTTTTATAGGCATGAAATGAAATTAAGCCCCTACCCCCAAATTAAGGCCTATATTAAAACATGCGAAATGGAGGGGAATGGTGGGGGGCCTTGCCGTTAGGAAGTACTTTTGTTGCACACCTGGATATGGTGTTGCCTGCGTTGACCCCGATACAAAGTGCCCCACCAACACTGAGGTCAACATCCAAGCCATTGCCACCTGCCCATGCAAGGGGGGGGGGAAATTAAGTCACCCCCGAAAAGACGGCCTAGCCATTTTTTCGGGGCTCAAAAAAAAAAAAGACCTGGCCTTATTATATGAGACACACGGTAGTCTTCTCATTATTTTGAACAGCCAAATTCTTTTCCCACAACAAACTTCTTGCAATAGAGCACAAAGTTGATAGCAACCATTTCCACATCTTTCACTTTATTTTTATCCTCTCTTACTCCAATGTTTCAAAACTGCTCTTCTGCTGTCTGAAAAGTCCATAAACTAAATGCAGCATAAAGAAGCTTCCGTTCACTTGACAATCACCCCATCTTGGCTAGAGAAAGACTACTCCGAGAAGCTCAAGAAAAGGTTGTCTGATCAGATCAGACCAAAAGCCCCATCTTGCTCAGCAACACGAGATGCTGCTAAAGAGAAGCAAGGAGACTCCTCTCTAACTTGCTGATCTCTCCTCACCTCACTGGGGGACTTTCATCTCCTTTAAGTGGTTCCATGACCAATAATTCTAGAGAAGCCATCTCTTTCACATGGCTGCAGTGTATGATTTTTTTCAGCCTGTGTGTATGACCAAAATATAGTCCTGACTACAGCGCTTCTTCCTTTGGGAATGTCCTTTATTTCCTTCTCCATCTCAAGAGCACTTTAGTTAATGGACAATAATATTTCCACACAATCAAATTGCCCCCCAATCATTTAAACAATTGCCGATCATCCTGGCGCCTAACAGCTCATCAATAGCTGATTAGCAGCCACCAACTGTTCCATTCATTCCAGCCTCCACTAAAGTCACCTTTGCCAATCAATAGTTTCTGTGGCTCCCAAAGGCCCACCAAGCCTTCCACAACCCACATCTTCACTCATACCAGACATACTAAACTTGTAAACCACCAAAATGCTAAGCACCACGCAAAACCCTGGACTAACTAGAACAATCCAGAGAAGCGAGGTAGGTGGGGTTTCAGTTTCCTTCCTAACAGACAGGAAGCAGCAAGTGAAGCTAGGCAGAATCACATCAGATACCTGTACAATTAGCACAGGACTCCCCCAGGGCTGCATGCTCTCTCCACTTCTTTTCTCTCTCTATACCAGTGGTTCCCAAACATTTTCAGTTCACCGCCCCCTTGGTGCTACAAACTCATCCTCGGTGCTCCCCACCCAGGGATGGGATTCAAATTTCTGTGGGCATGGCCTAATTTAAGGGTGTGGCTTGCTGGTCATGTGACCATGTAGGTGTGGTTTGGTGGTCATGTGGCTGGGTAGGCGTGGTCAAGTGACTGGCAAACCAAATAGAAGTGGTCTTCACTTAATGCCTGGTTGTTTAGCAAGTGTTCCAATTTATGACTGGCCTCCCCAGAGCTACTTGACCTGTTTTTGGAGTTTTGACAGCCATGCACACACATACACACAAACGTTCCCTTCTAACCCTGCTGAAGCAGGTCATTGGACTAGACTCGACAAAGCATCTCTGATTAGATTCTAGTAGTGAATAGAATCTAATCAGAGATGCTTTGCCAATTCTTGTTGATTTGTTTTATTTGTATTTCTTTATTTTATGTTGCTGAATTTCACTGACGTGTGTCTCTTCTTGTGCACAACCCAGAAGCTTTTGTGATTCTTTGCAGGCAAAAGTTATCAACCTCTGGCTTTGCTCTACTTTTCCAACGTGCTGCTGCATTTGAGGCGCCAGCCCGAAATGGTGCAAAAGGTTCAGTGGGGTGAGCCTGAGGAGCCAGCGGATTGAACGCAGCGGCAGCAGCATGTTGGGAAAGTAGAGCAAAGCCACTCTGGCTTTGCTCTACTTTCCCAAAGTGCCGCCGCTGTCGCATTCTATCTGTCTGTTTGTCTGTCTGTCTATTCATACATACATCCAAAAGGTCTGTCTGTCTGCCTTCCTGCCTGTCTTTCTGCCTGCCTACCTACCTACCTATCTGTCCATATATCCATCCAAAAGGTCTGTCTGTCTTCCTGCCTGCTTGCCTGCCTGCCTGCCTCTCTCTCTCTCTCTCTCTCTCTCTCTCTCTCTCTCTCTCTTTTTTTTTTTTTGCGGTAAAGCCACAGCAGCTTAATTTTTTCTGCTATCAGTGGACTCATGCATTTCATACAAGATGAGCTTGTGCAAAATATTTTTCCATGCCTCAGAAACAAAACTCTTCCTCTACAGACTGAAATCCCTCAATTGCTTGTCATTACAAAGGTTAATTTTGTAAATCACAATTTGTCCCATTTTTTATGCAAGTATGCCCACAGCCCAGAAAAACCCACTGAGCAATTAATTGTATAATTTTCAAGTCTGGCAGGCATGTCTCCATGCAGTTATGACTCCAAGCACAGTTTCAGAACCTCTGTTCAGGTACAGGCTGTTAAGAGAACAGGGCTGCCAATAGGGGGTTCCGCATCCTTGCTTCTGTGATCAGAAAGGGTTTCTGTGGCACTGGGCTATCTCCACAACCTGCTTTCCAGAGAAATTGCCATCTCAGCTTGTTGCAAGCAGATCAGCAAGACCTTCTGCACTATCAAACTCTTCATAACATCCCTATTTTTCCCAGAACAGAACAACCTTGACGCAAGAATCTTAAGGTCATATCGACCTTTGACTATTCAAGTGGAAGCCCAAGCATATTGTTAAGCCTGGGTTCCCCAACCAGGGTTAGGTAGACAAGCTAAACAGAATGTGCAGCGTTAGTCAGATAGGCACACAGATAAATGAGTGAGC